>RJWH01005548.1:0-24761 GCA_004363575.1 Solenodon paradoxus | reverse complement strand
AGAAGACCCAGCATGCTTAGAAATATCTGGATTCTCCCATAAACATGACTCAGGTTCTGGCGGCCTGCAGGATGTGGGGTTTTTATAGGTTTTAATCAGTGTGCATTCAGAGCTTTCTTCACGCCCCGCTGTGAGCAAGCCCACGTATCACAGTCTTCACAAGCGCGTTTCCGAGCAGCAGCCTCTAGTCCCTTAAGTGCACATACGGCGTGACCTAAGTCCTACCCTACTGTGAACATTCAGTGTGTTTGCACCGTCGTGTCACAGTGACGTTCATGTGAAGAAGCATCATATGCTGTATGGTGAGTATGTTTTCAGAAGAATGACTGCGTTAGGAAACATGAAAGACGATTCTGCAGAGATCAATTGCCATCCAACTGGCTTGTAGCAACTCACCAGTCCCACCAACCTGTTCCGTGGGCTGGCCCAGGTCATTAGCTGTGGGGTCTTGCCTGGCTGGATTATGCGCCTTTATAAAGGTAGGAATGATTCTTAAGGCTCAGGGTTTTATAAAGAGCCAGAGAAAACGGGTAAAAACTGAATGAGACCACAGAATCAATGGCGTAGATTGCAATGAACAAATTATGTAGCTATGGCTACCGCGGGGTTCATGGCGCTCTCACCTCCCAATGTGCATGAGTGAGGAGGGAACCCCTTGCTCAGCTGGGTGGGGTGAGGCTCTACCACAGCCCTGGATTGCCTTCTGTAGTCTGGGGCAGTGATCACCCCTGCTGCCCCTCGTCCCCAGCCCCTGACCTGACTGCCCCCGTGCACTAGACCTTCGCTCTCCCGCCTGGGGTGGGCTGACAGCGGCAGAGGATTCCACCACTGCACAAAACCCTCACTTCAAGGGAACGGGCTTCTGCGGCAGCATCTCCAAAGTGTAACCTGTTCTTGTGCTGTTGACTCCTACTATTCAGACCTGCTGTAAAAGTGGCAGGTGTGACTCATCCCCCAGTTGGGCAATTGTGTCTCGTCCAGGTGCCTGGTATGAAGTGGACATCTTTCTCTCTCTCTCTCTCTCTCTCTCTCTCTCTCTCTCTCTCTCTCTCTCTCTCTCTCTCTGCATATCACGTGGGGGAGAGAGGGTTAGGAAGCTTTCCAGCTTTTCAAGGGAAGAGAAAATTACACCATGTATGTGATATCTGCATTGAGACTGAGGCCGCCACGCCCACCCCCAAGCAGCTGGGGTGGAAATTTCCACAGGGTCCTCACGCACGTGAGAAGGAATGGTTAACTCTTTCACACACACCTTCACGCGCCACCAGATTAGCTTCGGTGCTAGCTTACAGAGTGAAAGAGAGGCCCCTTCTCAGGAGGCCATGTGTGTTTTTGAAGGGGGCAGTTCTTACAGTGAATCCTCTTTGACCACAAAAAGCAAATATAAAGACAGAAAGACAAGGGTCCAAATGACCCCAAGGCGCACGTCTGCTAGGGTGCCATTCTTGGTCATCCTTGGAAGCGATGGAAAAGGCATAGTCTTCTGCCTGGTCGGTTGTATCAGAGACTGTAGCACTTATGAAAGACTCAGAAATAGGTCGCTCTGGCCAGGGGTTATCCAGACTCAAGTCCAGTTTCCTCTGTGTATCACTGTGCGAGTTTGGTAAAAATCGCTTAATCTTTGTGAGCTTCAGTTGTCTCGTGTAGATCGGCGATAATCATAGCATCCACTTAATAGCCCTGTAAGAATTAAATGAAATAAATCATGGAAAGTTCTGAATGTAGCGCCCGGAATACAGTAGGAGCCAAATAATTGCTTGCTTGTTATTGTGATTGTGAGCGCCCCGTTCTCACTCTGTGTGGTGTTTCACAGTTCACAGTGCTTTCATTCTGTTAGCCCTTGGAATTCTCACAAATAATGACAGAGCTGTTCTTTTTTTCTGCACTTGATAGATCGCCCTCATCTCTACAATTTGAGCAATTCCCCCTCCCACCTGCCTTACAGGGCTGCAGCGAGAATCCCTAAGAAGTCTGTGTTAAAGAACATTGTGACCACACAAATGGAAGGTGTGTGACCAGTTGGGCTGCCATTTGAGTCCACTTTGCAAAGCTAATCTTTTATCTAACTGCATAATACGTTTCACAGACGTCGGCTGTAGCCCCATCTTCATCCGTGGCCTTTCGCTTGAAGACCGCTGGGCAGAATGGGACAAGAAGGGATGATATGGTCAGACAGATTTGGATTTATTATTCCTCTGTGACTTTGGGCAAGTTAACTTAATAGCTCTGAGACGCAACCTTCCTCTGTGTTAAAATCAAGTGTTCCCGTGTATCTTCAGAGTTGTAAGAAATTCAGTGGAATTTTATGTACATATGAGTAAAATATATATCTGCTTATTCAATAAATACTTACTGAGCACCCACTATGTCCTAGACAAGACAATAGAGCAGTGGGAATAGGTACAGAGCAAAGACAAGTGCCCCCGTGGAGTGGAGGCAACAGACCAGGATCATGTATAATCTGAGTGCTTTCTACTTCCGCTAACACAAAATTTGACCCCAAACAACCCCAAACAAGACAGGTACTTAACATCCCACATGATACCTCCAAAGACAGGGCTACCTCTGTGTTAGTTAATTCACCACTTCTTCTTCTCTGCCATCAGGATTATCCCATTGTTCTGCTCTGCTATCCAAAACCAACCAATGTTTGTCTCCAGCCTGGTGCCCTCATGGTCACAAGATGGCTGCTGAGCTCCAGGATGGCACCCTCACACAGAATTTTTAGGAAAAGGTCAAAAGGCAAAGCACCCTTCTTGGTATACATTGTTTTGTTTTGTTTTGTTTTCTTGAGGTGAAATTCACTTCACATAGAATTAACTGTTTTGAAGTGTATTATTCAGTGGCATTTTGTACATACACAATATTTTCCAACTACTGCATATATCAAATTACAAAACATTTTCATTAGCATAAAAGAAAACTCTTGTGTCTATTTTTAAGAAACCTTTTCCAGAAACTCAAAAACATGCCATCAAGTCTCACTGACACATATTTAGTCACAGGATTATTCTTTTTTTTTTTTTTTTAAATTTTGCCACCTCTGGCCCCAGGTCTCAAACCCAGGTCCTTGACTTTCATAGCTGATGCCACAGAAGTCTGAGCCTCAGCTCGGGGCTCCTAGGATCATTCTTAAACCAAGCAGTGGCAAGGAGTCTGGGCTTATTATGAGAGACCAATCAAAGCCACTCCAGTCCAGTGACCCCTGAAGCACATGACGATGACCTGGAGATGCCTGTACAAATGAATAAAGGATTGGATGAGCAGATACAGCTGTTGGCACAGGGTGGGGCACTGATAGATGCCCAGTATATGCCTCTTTCTCATATGAGCGCATGTTGGGGGAGTGGAAGAGCATATGCCAACCTTCCCGACTTGCCAGTTTTTTAAAAAGCAAAATAAATGTAACCAAAACAACACCTCCAAGGAAATGCCCAATTCCTTTTGGTGCCTGGGGAAGGCATCTTTGCAATTAAAGAGCAGCACTCCCTGCTTCAGAGAAAGGGGCATCTGGAACCTGGATGCCTTGCCAGCTCCCGTGAATTACCCAATTACACTGCTTTCTGATCTTGTTCACCAGCCTCCACCGACTGCTCTCTGTTCTTTTTTAAAAACTGTTTCTCTGAAACAGACCATATTATGCATTTTTGAGACACCTGTTTGCAATCACATGCCTTTTATGGGGCTATGTTGAAGCCTGTTTTCAGGAGCTACCTGGGAAACCAAAACGGCACAGCTAACACCTGCACAGACTGTTCTTCACGCTCCTCGCATTATGGCAACTTGTGAGAATGATGTGTTACTCTTACCTGTCTAATAGCACCTTGGTTGCAGGGAACATTCCAGATATCCCTTCATTTCCCACCAGTGTCCATGATGAATTGCACTGACCCTTCCCTCTGGCCTCTGCTGGGGTCAGACCACACCTGTGGCTCCAGAGGACAGGGTGGGGCCACAGAACCCATCACAGACGAGCAGCGGGAGTGGTGACTCATGTCCCACTTCAGAGACTCGGTCCCTTGTTCATTTGTCAAGTACTGATGCAGGTCAAGGACCAACGTGCCCTGAGCGTGGCAAACACACCCATGGGGCTGCAGAGATCTGCTTCCTTGGAGCTTGAAGCCCACAGTAGTCAAGTAGTCCCCCCAATACATAATTACATACTGAAGAGACTTTATCATGCCATCTGGAATGACCCTGTCCATAACCTGATAAAAGCAAAAACGGTGAAAAGAGAAGACTGTTTTACTGTCAGGCACTTCCAGATGCACCCGGAGCCCAAGGGGGAAGCCAGCTATTTTCTCTTCTCTTTGGCCTTTTCTGTCCCTTCAAGGCTGCTTCTAAGGAAATTTGAGTACTCTCCTCAATTTATATTGGATTTTAATCTTTTCCATTATCTGATTTGTAGATACCTCTTTGCATAGCTGGGTGTATCTGCAATAAAGCAAATGGAGGGAAATATCAACTGTGAACTCTTAAGCTGCAGGTCAACTAATTTTTTCTTAAGGGGCCAGGTCGGGGTCTATTTTCCACATTACTCACTGTGCCGTGTGTGTTGTGACGACGTGGCAGTGTGGCTACATCCTGAGAGCAGCCAGAGACAATTCATGAGTGAATGAGACTGTTTCCAATAACCCTTGATCTAGGGACAAGATCTGAATGTCAGATCATTTTCCCATGTCACAAAATATCATTCTCCTTGGGAAATTTTCCTTCAACCATTTAAGAACATCATAACCATTCTTTGCTTGCAGGCCACTCAGAAATAGAAGACAGGCCAGAATTGAGCCATGAGTGATGATAGTTGGTCCGTCTCGAGACTAGGCGGTAGGGTCCTGGGTATTCTTTCAACTTTTTGAGAGATTTGAATATTTCCACATAGCCTGTGAGAAAATTATCTTTTCGGAGTCAGTGACTTGGTTTGGTGTTTTGTTATTTAAGTTAAATG
The DNA here is from genome assembly GCA_004363575.1 of Solenodon paradoxus. NCBI lineage: Eukaryota > Metazoa > Chordata > Mammalia > Eulipotyphla > Solenodontidae > Solenodon > Solenodon paradoxus. The sequence goes on along the minus strand of RJWH01005548.1, from coordinate 19,813 downwards.
CTTTGGCTCTATTGAAGTATTTTATTTGGAACTAGCTAAATTTGTCAACATTTTCCTTTGTGGTTTATGATTTTGTACCTTGTTAAGGAAACTCTCCCTAACTTGACATCATGTGGATATTTTATATGATCATAGATACGAGAGATAACGATAGGTATCACATATACCTATCATAACTATGATATTCTATGTTCTCTGTGATCTACCTGAATTTACCTGTGTGTGTGATGAGAGCTCAGAACAGAATTGCATCATTTCCATAAGGCTGCTCCATCTTGAGTTCTGGCCCTTCCCTCCCACTAACTGGGAGTCTTCTCAGTCACCTACCATCTCTCCTTTCCTGCCCTCTCTGGTGGGTCCCTTAGGGAAAGGCAGTGGCCTCCCCTCTATCACCCTAAGACAGACTCAGGTCTCCAGTTCTCAAAGTCATCTTAAGGAAGTCCCTGGACATATACCTTATTGTAACATTACTTGGAGGTTTATTAGACTGATGAAATGTCTGTCTTCTCTTTACTTTGCCTTACCCACCAGGAGCAAGGAGGAGAAAAAGAAAGGGGCTTGAGGTGGGAAAAAGGAAGTTCTGGTCACTCCCTAGAAGGGAGCAGAGGGAGGCCCCACACCTCCTGCCCACTCATGAACCCTGGAGAAGACCTGGCTTCTGCCCTGTCTGCCTCTCCCTAGGCACCACCCATCTCTGACTTGAGAATTCACAGACTAGGTACATTCGAATTTGCAACTATAACGTGAAGTCAGCATAAGGGAGCAACTGTTTCCTTGTTCAAGTAAGGTCATTTCTAAAACCCAGTTATTCTCACTAGTCTATAAAATAAGGGGACTATAGGAAATTAGAAAAGTAGGAAATAAAAGGGGGCGGAGAGGAGAGGAAGAGAGAGTTCTTGCTAACCCACACCCAGCATCCTAGCTGCTCCCCCAGACTGAGCCCAGTTTTAAATGTTTGTACAGAAAGAAAGTCAAATGCCAAATACAAAATTAGACGAGGGTGAATATTATTTGGAATGAGAAATCACAATCAGTCACTCAGCATATTTTAAAAAGCTGATGAAAACTACAAACAAGATGAAAGTCAGAGGGAAAAAAGAACACAATATTTAATAGCTAACTGCCTGCCACACCTGAAGATAATTTTTTTACCCCTATATTTTTGACTACATAATCTTTGATCTTCTCTTTGTATGTCAGCCATAGTGTCATCATTTTTTATAGGGCGAATAGAAGGAACAATTCTGTCTTTCCTTTGGTGCTCTCTATTGAATTTTGTTTACTATTGACCATCTGGAGAAGTTTCTTTCATCTTCCTAAATTGTTCTGTTAGATCATTGTCCAGTGTGGGGACACTTCTAAGTGTCTAAGTGTCTAAGCCCCTTCAGAGAAGAACTATCAATGTAGTGTATGGTCTTAATTATATAAATGCGTCTCTCTAGACTTTTCCAGATACACTGTGGTCAGATGTGATGAAAACTGGATCTTCCACTTAGGAGTGAATACAGCTCACGACAAGAATTTTTCTTAGACTCGCTTCTGGTCCCTGGTTCTCCTCCAGGATCCATAGGCAGAATTTGGTGTCACCAAAGATGCTCTCCTCTTCCATCTCTCACGTGGCCACAGGCTGCAGCACCTTCACTGAGCAGCTGGGGAGCCTGCGCACCAGGCGTGCCCCTCAGCTCCTGCTGGTCACACTCTCCTCTCTCAAAGACCACTGCCTCTAAACTCTCCCCTGCAGGAGTCTGAGCATAGGAAAGATGGGCTGTGTCCTTTCACAGAGATTGTTCCCACTGGCGTCCCCAACTGCCTATGCCTGGAGTAGCTCTGCCCGGTCCAGCCATGACCAGTGACAATGGTGGTCCCAAGAAAGTGCCCGAAGGAGAAGGCCAGATCTACAGCCTGATCAAACCCTCCCTCCCCTTCCACCCCCAAATTTGGGAGATTGATTTCTGGGCCTGTTCTTTTCTCTAAAAAAGTAATAATAAGGCATTCTCGCTTGGGGAAAAGATGATTAAATTTCAAATTACTCTGCCTGCCAGATAAGATTGAAATCTCTGGATCCAGGCAGGCCAGAGACCTGTTCTGCACACAGGAAGCCTGAATGGTGGCTTAGTCACCATGTTGCAGGGTGACTGAAATAGAGCGGTGTGTTTAAAACGACATTAAGGGGCGGCAAACACGGTAATTAGGGCATTTGTTATACTGTAAGGAGCTTTCCAGAACATGGCAATGATGAGCATGGCGATCATGATGGTGAACTCGGTGAGGGAAATCAAATCCGTGCAGCCCCTGGCCCCCCTTCTCTGCACATGAAAAGGCAGAGGGTGAATGAAGGAGTGTAGAGAGGCCTTTCACAGCCTCTGTGAGGGGGAGCTGTGGAGACTTATTAAACGCTTTAACAATGCGGAGAGTTGTGGCTGCAGCTCAGGTTTGCCGGGGCTTTGATCAAATCCAGCTCCACAGTGGCAGGGCCTGCTTCCCCAGGGGCGACAGGAGGAAAAGCCCTGGGGAGGCCTGGGAGACTGGCCTCTGATTTCAGAGCTGCCTGCACTGAGGATGCACAGTAACCCAGCCAGGGTTCCCGCTGCTTCCTGCGCCTGGAGACAGGACCCAAGAGGACCTATGCCGTTCGGGTTCATCACCAAACAGTCAGAAATCAGGGCTGTGTGTGTGTGTGTGTGTGTGCGCGCGCGCGCGGGGGTGTGCGTGCATGCGTGTGTGTGTGTGTGTGTGTGTGTGTGTGTGCATGATCTGTGTAAGACCGGCTGGTGTGTGGTGTCCTTGCACACTCACAAGTGAAGACTAGCACAAGCCCACAGGGACACAGAGCTCAGCACTGAAGAAACTGTCTCATCGCCACAGCCCCTCTGAGTATAACACGCTTAGCAGCATCATGCTTAGGACCTTAGTTTTCCACCTGTAACTGCGCACCCCTCCCTCCGGGAAGCCCTCCTGACCAGCACATACCTGCTGCTCGACTGAGAAGCCCGCCCTTCTCTGTAAATCGCCTGTCACTCCCGCCCCATTTACTTGCTGCAGCCTCCCCAGCAGCAACAAACCCCCGCAGCCAGCGCCCCACAGGCTGAGCCCTCAGTGGGCCCTTGGTAAATATTTGAGTCAGTCCCTGATGGCCAAAAGCTATTCTTATTAAAAATTCTATTTTAGGCCAGCAGAGTATTTAGAATGTCTGCTTTAATGAATTGATAAAAATAGTAAGTAATTAGCACATGGGTGATCGGCCTGGGTGTCTTTTCTGATATCTCTGTCCTGCGCATCAGCACTGGAGACCCCCAAGGTGCGCAGCACAGGCTGGAGCAGGAATGTAAATGATGTCCCTGGCCCACAGCCCAAGCCCCTTCTGTCCCAGGCGCGCCCCTCCCCGCTGGCTGTGAGACTTAGCATTCCTGCCTCTGGATGCTCTGCCAAGGGTCTCCCAGCCCCCTCCCCAAACAGCAGCCCCTACCGCCACCCCTCGGGTCAAGGGCTGCACACATACATGTTATGGTCAGACTTCAGGGGAGTGCACCCCACAAAAGTATGTGCTCAGCCCGTGGGGGCACCCTTAGGGCCATTTGGGCAGGGAATTTGGAGTTCTTGGGTTCCAGAATGTGGTCTAGAATGGGGGAGGCAGCTTGGGGGGCATGACTCTTCTGGCCTGTGTTCTCCTCAGCCCCGTGGGGGAGCGCGCAGAGGCAGCCTGATGGCCCAGGCCTCAGGACAGCGCAGACCTGAGTGCAGGACAGGACACCCCTCAGTCCGGAAATGGGCTACGGACTTCAGCACTCTCCCTCTGGGTTCAACTTTGTCCCCACAAAACTACTCTTTTCCAATGCAACTCTCCTTTGCTCCTTTTCCTCCCCCCGGCCTGTGCCTGGAGGCTCAAACCTCTGTCTCAACACCGCAGTGGAGCAAGACTCCAGGTCCATTTCTCCTCTGGCTTCCAGGCTGGAAGTAGGGAGGCGGGAGGTGGGGTAAAGGACTTGTTTTGCTTTTTGTTTTCTTTGCTTAATGTTGCCCTTGACTTTGAACAGCGTTATAGGAGTGGCTTGAGGCACCAGTGTGCTGAATATGCCTGAGCAAACCAGTCAGAGAATTTCAGAGCTGCGAAGGAGCTGGGCATCTTCTGGGCAACACAGAAGGGAGAATCCTCAGTCGGAGCTGGGGCCCCACCCTTGCACCCCAGAGCCTGCTGCTGTGCAGTTAGGAGACTGTTCTGACCTGGCCTGCAGGAGGGACTCAATAAAGACCTTCTAAATAGAGAATTGCACGTGTTTCTTCTTTGAAACCAGCCTGGCAGCTACATGTGAGGGACCCTTGGTCACAACGCAGTATCCTGTTATAAAGATGAAAGGCTATTTGTATTTTTTTGTAAATTGCGCTTAGACTCTGGGTCAAAGGGGACCCTGGGACCACTGTTTGAAACCTCCATTCTCTTAGTGGGGAGCTCCCAAGCCCTGGTGACAGGCACTGACAGAGCCCTCTCTGCTGAGTCTCCCTCTGCTGTATGTGGCAGACACTGCCCCTGGGGGTTGACACACTTGGCCGCTCCCCTCCACCCGCCCCCACCCTGGCCCAATCTGCACTGACCTGGCGCAGCAGGTGTGCTGATGGCTTGCATCACTTATTGCCTGAAGGCCCTCCAGGCCCTGTTTGGACCCTATGACTCTTTCTTTGCACCTGATTATAATGAGCTAGCTGAAGGCTTGTCCATCTCATGACCCACGGGGAGCACAAAGAAGGTGATTTTGAAGAGAGTCAAGGAAAGCAGCACCTGGATCGCAGGCAGCAAGGAGGACACGGCCATGTTTGGTTCAGGAACATTAGTTGCAATCCATAGAACTGCCCTGGACTCCTTGGAGAGGCCGGGCCCTTGCTGACAGGAGGGCCCCTTCTGGGGAATAGGATGAGAGCAAGCCAGCGTGCCCGGGTCTCCAGGCTGTGGCTCAGAGAAGGCATGCCCCTAGGTCTCCTGGTGCTGGCTCTCTTTGCTCCGGCACAAAAGAGGGGAGGTGGCCCAGCTCACTTGGGATGTGGATCTGTGCCTACCGGGGTGAGCAGCATCTCTCACTGGGGTCCCTTTATGGCTGCCCCCAGAGGGAGAGCTGTGCTGCGTCAGGTAAGAAGGGTATTTGCTGGGCAGCTGGAGATTGGGTGGGCAGGACTTGGGAAAGGACTCTCCCTGACTGCAAACTGAATAAAAATACATCAGCATGCCCCTTGGTTGTGTGAGCAAATAATGTGTGATGGCACCAGCTCATTTGTGGGACTGTTCAGAGACCACAAAAGGCAATACAACACTTCCAAGTTAGTAAGTGTTCCAAATGGGTACAGCTTTGATCCTTCGCCCTCTCCAATGATCTTTCCACCCTCTTCTCGCTTCTGGAAAACAGCATGACTTAGGCAGGTGAGTCTTGGATTGTGTCAACCCAGGAAGACCAAATCAAAAACCTACACCGGCCAAGTTCCGGGTATCTCCTTACAGTAGACGAACACCATGGGTACACTGATTGCCCCTTTTAAGAGCAGGACGGTGACATTTGAGCATGACTTTCATATACAAAGTTAACACTTAAAAAGATTTTTAAAATGCTCTTAAGCCTTTAAATAACTAGAAATTGACTTTGGGGCTCCAGTCAATGTGAACACCCCATTTGCATTACTGTTACCAGCTGAGAACAAAGCTGGGATCAGGGGTCCAGGGACTGGGACAGGTTCCCTTTTGCTCTTCCCATCGGTCAAGAGCAATCAGCAAAGAAGACTGTACAAGGAGTCAAGCAGACCTGAAAACTCGTGGGGCTGTACACAAGGCCCTTCGACAATCTGAGCCTTCAGCTGCCATACCTGCAAGTGGAGTTGAACGAATCTGATCATTCTGAAAGGGAAATGGGCAGAAATAACTTGCAGTGCACTCCGGGGCTGCTTAGAGAAAGAAATGAGACATGGCGGGTAAAGACCTATAGTAAGGCTTGGTATTGGCAAGAGAGCAGGGCGGCTCGCTGACTGGAGAGGGGAGAGAAGGAAAAGGAAGGATGCATCCCTGGATGGTTTCAGATCCTGCTGGACTTGCCAGCTGCTGCCAGAAATCCAGCCCTTAAAGTATCCTCCTTTTAAGACTGAAGCATTGATCACAATTAAAATGCTAATTATCTCCAAGGGGTCTACTTTTTAGTTTTAGATTTTTACTAGTCTGTCATTGACCCCAGAGTGTTAATGGTAGATCTGAGAGCTGCATTTCAGTGACAAGATAGAGAAGATGCCTATCCTCCAGCCCCCAACACTCACACACACACACCCACACACCCACATACACACCCACACCCCCCACACACACACACAAGCAAACACACGCACCATGCCCAGCTCTCCTGCCTTCCTGACATCGTTCCCCATGTTAGTCCTGCTTTAATCTCGATGCTCCTCCCACAGCCACCTGCACCCACCGCACCGCCCGGGTGCCAGGCCTTTGGTCTTGCCCTTCTCCCTGCTGGGACACCCTCCTGCTCCTCTTTGCCCTACACTCTGAGGCTGACTCACCACCTCCTCCAGCTTGCACCGCTTTCTCTTTCCTTTCCTCCTCTTCCAGGACATGCTCAGTCCCGCCTATGTGAACCCCTCAGGAAGGATGGAAGTGTGTGGTGGGACGATGACTCTGGGAAAGGGTAACATGTGGACAGCAGCGTCCTCTGGAGCACATATCCTCAAGGTGGCATCAGAAGGAAGAGAGTAAGAGGTCTTTGGCGTTGGGCAGACTTGGGCTCAATCCCGGTTCCCCCACCATGAGACTGAGAGCGTCCGCCTGTGAGCCTCAGTCTCCTCCTTTGTAGAATGGAGGAATCAGTGAGGGGAATCGTGGGCGATGTATGTCAGGGGCCTGATAGAGATGAGAGCATCTGCAGGAGTATGAGGGCATCCTTTGTCTTGCTCTTCTCCTCTTCTGTGCGTGTTCTGATAACGCTGTGAGGGAGCCTAGACATTATCGCCCCAACGGAGAGACTGATAACCAAGGCTGGAGGTAAGGATGCTGAAGGTCCCACGGCAGTGAGGCCACCCAGGCCCCCAAATAGTCTAGACCCCACAAGCCACTAGCCGACTGCGCCACAGGCCCCGGCCCCGCTCTCGCTCCGGAGGAGTCGTCTAGGGCCAATCAGCCAGCTTGGCGGCTGTGCGTGACAGGCGAGGAGAAAGAGCTAGAAAGGGACAAATCGACAGCCCTGAGGAGAAGGCTCTTCTTGGGAGTTAATTAAACCGAGACTTTCATTTCTATGTAGCAGGCATTGCTAACAAGGCCGTCTCTGTCTCCTGTGGCTTTTCCGGAGTGGCATTCATCTGGGCTCCTCTCTGCGCTTCAGCTGTGAATGCTGAGGTCGACGATGAAGCGGACGGACATCACCTTGGAGGGGAGGGAACTCCGGACGGCATGAGGGCAGCACGGGGAGGGTCTGCGCCCCATCTTTCACAGAGGGGGAAACCGAGGCTGGAAGAACTGCACATGCCGGGCAGTCTGGAATTAGCGCGGGGGTGAAAGAAGGCCTGACAGAAAGGGAGGAACTCAGGAATGCCCGCGCTCCTCCTGTGGTCCTTCATCAAAGCCCTGTGGCGCAAACTCTCTGCTCAGCCTGGAAATTTCGTGGCGCCCGCCCCGCGCAGCCAGCAGGAGTCCAGAGACGCTTAGTGCTGCTCCTTGCTGACTTGTGGGGGCGAATGGCAGCTAGCTGGAAATCTCCATTTAGTTGCTAGGGACATTTAGGCTGGTGTCCCTTTGTGGCGGCCTGTTCTGTGCCTCCTATGGTAATGCTGAGTGGCGTCCCTGGTGTCTGCCATCCGGTGACAGTGGCACTCCCACCACCTAGCATACCTCCAGATGCTTCTGGAGGCACAAAACAGCCCCCACCGACAACACCCAAGGAGTTGACTTTGGGGCTCCAGTCAATGTGCACACCCCATTTGCATTACAAGGAAGACGGGAGGGGCTTCCCGGTAAGGGCGTCCCCTGGACACAGCTTTGACACACATGTGCAGCCTGGCAGTGCTCCCCAGCAGGAGTGATGCCTTCCTGGGAGGCCTCCCTCCCAGTCTTGGAGGCGGAGACTGCAGACGTGCCACCCTCGGGAAGGCCTTGCGTACTCAGTTCAAGCTTATGCGGATGGTTTGGAGGCTACCGTTCTGCTCCTTTGAGCCCTCCCCTGGGCTTCAGGTGTGTTGCCTTTTCCATCTCTATGTTAAAACCGCAGCATATGCCCTGGAGGGAGGTTTTTGTGGTGCTCTGAGTGACCGTGCTGTCTCTGTGGGCACTGCACACACAGCGGGCAGGGTCACTGTCGCCTTTAGAGTGGCACAGAGACACCCGGGTCACGTGGCGTCGCTGTCCTGCCTTGGCTGGCCTGAACTCACAGATGGTTTGTTCGAGGGATGAAGGCACATGGAACGTGGCTGGGAGAGAGAAAAGGAGCAGAGGCATGGGGGAGCTGACTCCTGCTTCTTGGATAAACGCCTGTTCCGTGGGTAGATTCCCTCTTCAATCAAAACATCTGCTAGAAAGTCACCTGTACCAAATGGATAAAGGAGACAGGTGTTTTTAAACCTCAACAAAAGATTAGCTAGTGGCGTCTTTTAATTGAAGCCTGGCTGCAATTGAAGCCTGCAATGATATTCACTTAGAAGGATCAGTTTGCCCACCGTGTTTCCGGTCAAACCATTGCATAAAGTGAGTTACCTAATGTTTGTCTGTACTGAATTCCCAGCCCAAATATCCTTGACTGTTTTGATCTAGACCACACTTGATCAGAGCGAGTAGTCACCAAATCCCTCTCCTCTCCTATTTACGGATGGAAGTAGCTTCTGTATTTGCATGCCCTGCTCCTTAATATAAACACGGCTCTGATTTCCTAACTTTCTTTGGGGAATTTCTCCTAGGCGCCCATGTTTATTTATGAAGATGGTTTGGAACTACAGCAGTTGCTGCTATAATTTCTGGGGGTTTTATGGAGGTCAGTGCGGGTGAGCTGGCATGATTTGGATGAGGGAGAGTGGGCAGTGAGGTGGGGAGCCCCATTTCAATGCACCCTCTCAGAGGCACCAGCTAGTCCCAGCTCCAGGAAAGGATCAGATTTCCCTTGACAAGGATCCCCAAATTACTCATGATCTTTATTTGGTTACTTCATTTAGTTTTGGCTGCCAGGAGGCTCAGAGGTAAATCAGATCTTAATCCAGGCTCCTGAAGAATTCTTTCTCCCAGTTCTCTCAGTGGCTCAGGAAACCTTTTATTTGTTTTATTGTTGGCTACTTCTGTATGTTTTGATATAGTAAACTGCTTCGATACTTTCAGGAAGTAGGTGAGATGTAAGTCATAAGCAGTTGACCTCAAATGCATCAAATGTCTCCTCCACCACCACGAAAATGCAGTTATCTAGTGTCTCCTCTGCTGGAAGATTCCCTCTGCTTGAATTGATAAAATAATTCCCAGCAAAGTTGGGACTGGGAGGGTTAGAGTCAGAATGGATCATAGGCCTCAGGAAAAGGAAGGCATTAACATTAACCACCCCACGTTCTTTGCAGATATTTACCACCCAGAGATGAGAACACTGATCTATAGGAAAAAGGAAAAGTTTTTCTCAAGGGAAGCCTGGAGCCCTATCTGCAGAGCCTCCCCACAGCCAGGGGCTGATATGTCCTTCAGGCTCAAGAGCTCACTCTGGTTCGATAACAGAGAACTTCTCAAATCAGAATCATTTTTCCAGAATAAAGGTGACACTGTTGGGAATGTCAAAGGGAAATCCAAGATTGTAGTGATCCGGTTCACAGGTCTGAGTTCAGGGGACTGCTCCTCAGGGGTTCTGGACAGCTCACTGATGGCCTGTGTCACACTAGTCCTGGGTTTCCGTGGGTAGGGCAGGTGGGAGAGATCAGGCCAGGCATTCAGTTCAGTAAGAGAAGGCAAGAGACTCTCAAGGTCAGGCAAACTCAAGAGTCAAACCCAAAGAAGACAACTGTGTTCTTGGGTTGAGACATCTGGAATTCAAACTGCAGAACTTGGCCACATGTCTTTCACCTTGAGCATCTCCAGGGATGAGGGATGCATTACGCTCAAAATGTCTTGAGCCAGATGAGACAGGGAAGAACGGGGGTGTGTAAGATGTTCTGATTCCTAGTCCTGGGTCCTCAAAGTCAAAGAGATGCGTTCAGGTATACAGTTCAGGAGGTGTACAATTCTAGAATGGAGGGAGCTTCCTTGGTTGTCTTCTGGGAACTCACAGATGCCACCAGAAATGGCAGGAGCTGGAAGGCTGCCCAGAGGCAGGTAAATGGTCCCTTTGGTGAAGACAGCATGGGTACGTGGGTCATCTCTCTGGAGGGTGCACTGTGCAGTGCCTGGCATGCCTTGAGAGATGAGAGTGGGAGGCCAAGGGCTGTGGTCATGAGGAGCCAAGAAAAGCTGCACAAGAGATCTGCTTTCTATCCTCTCTCTCTGGCAGATGGATCTGGAATGAAATTTGGAGGTGCGAGGCACATTGCCCTGATTTGCAGTGCTTGCCGATTCTCGTGGGGGAAACTCTTCCCCCACAGTCAGTTTCCAGCTGCCCACAGAAATCGCCGCATGCAGCCACGGAGAGACCTATGGGTCCTCGTGCATCTGGTCCTGGCCGGCCCCTCACCCGTACAACAGGGTGACAAGCAGCTATTCCCATGGGGCTCATCAGGAGAAAACAGAATGAAACATCTTTGCGAATTTGGGGAAAAACTCTTTGAAAAGAATCAAAGAGCTTTAAATGATCACAATTTTGATCTTCCGGAGAAAATGCAGTGCCTAAGACTAACGTGACAGAATAGAAAGGCTTTGGACCCCAAACCCCAAGCTTGAATCCACGTTTCCGACCTGTGTAACCACCAGTCTCAGTGTCCCTGCCTGTGAAATGGGGTCCCATTTGACACATGGGCAGCCTTCTGGGCATGTGGTGACATCCAGGGGAATAAAAATTCTGTATTTACAAGAGCCCCACACATGGAGAAAGGAGGTGATGTAACTATGACTGAAGCAACACGTGAAAAAGGGCCAGCCCAATCATCAAAGGGACAATTCACACTCCAGAAAACTAATCCTAATTATTCCTTTCAGTTCTAAAGAGACAAGGGCCCCCAACGAGCACCCTGCAGCTCAGCCTTCATGTGACAGTTTAAGCCCCAACCAGGAGGAGGAACAACTCTGCAGAAACAGGCTGGAATTTGAATACCTATTTGATGAGGCATACAAATTGGCAGTTATTCAAATGAGTATATTTGCATATATAGGGTTTAAGGCTACACGATAATTCCTTAATTTTTTTTCCATAGTGCACAGTAAGGAATTTAATCTTTCTCCTTCTTTTCAAGGGTTTTAGGAAGAGATCAAAAAGGCAACCTAATGGAACTCAGATATCACCTCTGCCTGCTCCAGGTTTGGGGTGTAGGTCATACCTGGGGTGCTATACAGCCCTTCGCTGGGCCAGAGGAGATGATATCACTTTCCTGGGCAGCTGACCATGGCCTTTGGATTTGGCAGTGCCAGCCATGGGTACCACATCTGCCTCTGTGGGCTGGTTTCCCTACCCTGGGTCCCAATGGATGGGGCTCTCAAAGTGTGACTCCCCTGTCAGCAGCAGCTGGGTGTATGTTAGAAAGGCAGATTATGGGGATCCACCCCAGGTCCCCTGGATCCGACAATCCATGGGTGGAGGCTGCAGTCTGTTGCAATGAGCCCTTGGATACTGATGCCTGCCCAAGTGGGAAGCATCAGCCCTGGAGCAGCCCCGGCTTGGGTGCCTGTTTCACGTACACGGGATTTAAGGTTTGAGTTTATGTCCCAAGGTTGCTACCCCAAGTTTCCAGCCAGCACCCTTAAGGAATAGTTTTGACTCTAGTGAAGAAGGGAATGTGGTCCTGGGTTTTCTTCAGAGCCAGAGGATGAAAAACTGTCCCTCCAACGTGGGGTAGCCTGGCTGCCAGCAGCCAGGGAAGCTGTCAATGACTGTGCCATGTTGCTCTCCCTGACTCGTGGGGGCGATGATCTTGAGTGGACAAAGGTGGCATTAGGTCATGGCTGAGGAGCCCAGAAGCTGTTAGAATTTCTTGACCCTCTCTGCTGGACCCAGGTCCTGGCCTTTGCCTTCTGCTTAAGCAGATTTCTACCTTTGATCATTCAATAGATTCCCCAAGGCCCACCCTGGGCTGGGCTCAGTATATGGTGGGTACAGGGTGACCCCCTCATGGAGTGTGTGCCCAGCAGCGGAGACATCTGAGAGTGGGCACTTTTGGCCAAAGTGGGGCTATGACAAGAACATTCCAGGGCCTAGGGACCAAATAGAAGGGAAATTCTACTTGTCTCAGAGATCATGGAGGGTTTTCTGAGGGTGGTGGGAGGGAGAAAGGTCATTGGGAGGACAGAACTTCACAATAAAACTGGAGGATGGGGCCCAAGCAGTCGAAGAGGCACAGGGTTTGAAAGTAGCTAAGTTCAATGGCCCAACTTAGGCCCCACAGAAGCCAAGCTGGCTGCAAAGTGGATCCTGGTTGGAGGCAAGTAAGGCTGCAGGGAGAGGCACCATTAGGACAATCCAGGAGAGAAAGCAGCCTGGACCGGGAAGTGTCAGAGGGACAGAGAGAAGGAATGCCCTTGAGAGCTGATTCGCAGATGGATGCATTCGCTGAATGGGGTGTTGGGTGGTGGTGAGAGAGAGGCTGTCCATCTCCCAGGTGTCTGGCTTGCACATCTGGGAAGCTGCACTCTCTTTACCAGAGCTAGGAAACCTTGTGTTGGGATCAGGCACCCTAGGACTAGAGTCCAGCTTTCTCAGCCTTGATCAACAGATTGCTACTTCTGGTCCTGGCTTTTGGTGCAGGAGACTGGGTGGGGTCACAGGTAACCTGGGGTGGTTGCTTGGGAGCAGAAAGGATAGGCTGCAATAAAAACCAGGGATAGAGGCTCAGGTCAATCAGAGAGGGCAGTGGAGTGGCAGTCAGAAGATCTGACTCAACAGAATGAAATGGGAAGCTTTGGAACCATGTTACTGAGTTTCAGAGAAAAAAGATGGCAGCCGGTTAGAGATCACAATGAAGGAGCTAGGACTGTGCTTCCCCAGACTGGGCCCCAAGTAAAGTATCAGTAAATCAGTCATTTTCTGATTGGGTCAGCCATGATTTCATCCAGGACTCAGCCTCCTTCCAACTTTCCTCTCTAACAACTCCAAAGTGTGGCTCTGTCTTCTTCTCTTCTAAATCCTTTTATTATTCTTTTCTAACAAATGGTCCCAGGGAGAAGGGTGGGGTAAGGGGGAGGAGAGGAACCAAGGTACCACCTTCATCCTATCTTCTTGTTTACAATATGGCTGCCATAATGCCAGCTCTCAGACCCATGTTCCAGACAGGAAAATCCAAGGAGAAAGGAAGGAATGTCATTGCCAGTTGAATCAGTCCCCTTTGAAAAGTTTTCCTGAAGGACCTACTCAACGATTTCTACTTGCAGGTCCTTTAGCCATCAATAGCTATAAGATAGCTTGGGACACATAGCTTTTTAGGTGGGCACATTGCTACCCCCAAATATAGAGATTCAGTTATAAAAATAGCATGGATATTGGAGAAGCAACTGGAATTTGCAGTTGCAGAAGGAATAATTAGGAGAAATTAGCATCTTTTTTTTTCCATTAGATTTGCCTTTTTAAAACTTAAAAAAAAAATTGTATGCATTAGCAAATGAGGTCAAGTTATTAAGAAAGCCATGAATATCTTAGGCAGAAATTTCTTAGTTGCAAGGAACTGAAAGCTACTTGACTGCCTTAACTGAAACAGCGGATGTATTATAAGGATTCACAGGGCTACCCCAGGAGCCAAGGCCAGGGCCCCTGCGGAAATCTGGCTCAAGGTTTTTTCCCTCCTTTCCCCTTCTCAGGTCTTAATGGTCTTCTGTCTCCAATTCCCTCAATGTTCTAATTGCTGCAATTCTATGTTCCCCAACCCATTTCTCCCTCCCCTCCTCCTATGTACAAAACAAAAAAGGGTCACTGGTCCTACCAGTCCGTATGCTTCTAGGGACTACTCAAAGACTCCATGACCCAATTCTCAAATCCAGGGGTAGCCTGAGCTTGGGTCAGATGTCCACCACCCTGGTGCCATGAGGCGCAGTCAGGGCCAGCCACTGCAGACAAGTCATCTGGGAGCACAGGTGGACACCTTCACAAATACTTGGGGGCAGCATTGCTCTTTCTCACTCTCCCAATTCAACACTAGCTTTCCTCCCAGGAATGTGGTGAGAGCTTCTTTCTAACTCCCTTCGGTCTCTGTAGGAGATGACCCCTTTCCAGAAAGGCTTTGAGGTTCTAGGTCAGGCACCCTATACACTAATCTTGATCCCTGTTCTTTTTTTAATTTTCCTCTCCCAAAGACTGGAAAGTCAAAGACGGTAGAACTGTCCATGGTCCTAACAGCTCATCCTCATGGAGACAGCATGTCAACCCACAGCTCCTAGTTGCCTTGGAATGTGGAGACATGTGGCATTGTCTGCCCAGGTGGAAGTCAAGCAAGTAGAACACTCGGGGATGGTGAGAGATGTTCCCTTGACAGATTCTGAACGCATGAGCTAGGAGCAAGAGAAAAAATGAGAAATGCTGACTCTAGTCAAGGAGGAATGATCAGAGCTGATAAAATTGGGACAGCTCAAACATGGGGGCTTCTAGAAAATGATGTTGCAGAACTAGTGGAAAATATCGTACTTGGCCTTTAACTTCCCAGCAACTCAGAGCAAACAAGGTCTGATAGCATCAAGTTTCAAAAAGAAGCCGGAGGCCCCTAGAGAAAGGCAGCTAAACCTAGCCAAGCTTAGTAAGCACATTTCTTCTCACTGAAGTTCCATTGAATGCTCTTTGCCCTTAGAAGGATTTGTTAAATTTGCCTAATAAATAATATATGCAAGTTATTTATAATCACCTTAAAACTCATTTCTGGTTTAATTTTTCCAAACAATCCAATTTCTTTACAAAAATTTCGGATGAGTTTATATCTAGATAGATCTCTCTGATGATATTTTTTCCTTATTTTCCTGTATACAAAGAAAAAGCTGTTCACCTCTGTATTTTACCCCATTGACATACCCTAACAGCATCACAGCCAACACCAGCAGAGTCCAGGAATCAGTCTGAAAACTAGCCTCCCAGCTGTCACGCAAGGACTATCTAACTTACAAAAGCAATGCGTACCCTTCCAGACACAACAAAACAGTCATACATGGTGCTGGTAAAGTGGTGGCAAAACACACATTGTTCTCCCATCACACTCCTCAGAGAGAAATTTAACAGTACATTCCAAACATAGTAGAAATGCTTTTTACTTTCAACCACAGAAACTTTTCTTAAAGATTCCACTACCAAAAGAAAAAGGTTAAAAAATGTCTATTAGAAATGACCTCATTTATTACAGTGGGAAATTGGAAGCATTTTTTTTTTTTTAACTTTTCGGTTCTGGCTAAGCATACGGCATGATTCCCCTTTCCTGATTGGGATCTGGTGTCACTAAAATGTCAACCTGTGCCTGGTGCTGGTGCTTCCTGAGCATGACCCCACCCCCACACCTCCCTTCCAGAAAAGCCTCGCCATCCCAGTTACCAGGAGGGGCAGGATTGATTTCCAGCCCAGGGTTTTTCAAAGAGTTGCTGCCTCCTCCATTCTTCTTGGAAACTCTGCCCTTGGCATGGAGACTTTCCATCTGGGGCTCCGCTCAGCTTTGAAAGGAGAGAATATAATATCATTTGATACCTTACCAAAGTGTGCTTTACAAAGGAAAAAACCCCAAGTTCAGACATGTGGTGTTCTCCCCTTTCTTTCCCCCCTCCTTTTATTATGTACTTCATATTTGCTGAGAAGTTTGGATTCATTAATTACAGTGGTGGCAATTATAGCTCACTTGTACTTCAGCAGAGCCCTTCTGAGGAGTTGAGAATCTTTACAAATATGAGCTCCTTCATTATTCCAGAAGCCCTGCAGGTAGAAGGTGCTGAGTGGTTCCAGGGCTGCCCAGAGGCTGTGGTTCCAGGGCTGCCCAGGCCAAGACTGCAGGCGCTCTGGTGCCAGGCACCTGGAATACCCAGAGTCCTTTGAGGGCACAGTCATGGGCCTGGGCCCCCCGAAGCGCTGCACCTTCAGTAGAGGGTCAAGAAATGTTCGTTGATGGTCCTGAGTGGCTGGTCTCTCAGGGGCACTGAGAGAGGAGATGGACGTGACTGCTTCCATTCTACCCAGCAGGCCAGAACCCTTGCTGCCCTCAAATGCTTAATTTAGACACCACCGCAGGCATTGGCTGCTCCTTACCTCTCCTTCCAGATCTGCCTCGAACACCAAACCACTCGTGTCCTTCTTACCTTTGCTCAAATGCTGCCGCTGTAGTAAAATCTCCTGACCCCATCCTCCCTCCGTGAAAAGTCAGCACCCTTTGCTCTGAACCCCTACAGAATACTGGACTAGAAATGGCCCACAGTGTGACTTTGCCACTTACTAGCTGTGTGGCTTGGGATAACTCCCCACCACCCCCAAGCCCGTGTTCTTGTCCCTTCAATGGTAATGACAGCCCAGCAGGGAAAGTGTGTCATGAAAATAGAAAGGGCCATGTACTTAACGTGGTGTCACCACTGTTTGTCTTAGCTGCATGGAGGAAGGAGTTGTTGTGATAGGGTTAGCCCAGGACCTTCTAAAAAGTACTATCGAGTGATGCTGATGTACAACTACTTTTGGGGACCATACGCTTAAACCAGTCTCTTCTCTGAGAGGGGAAACCAGGTTCCAGAAAGGATGGGTGCAGTGGGTGCAGGGAGCTGTCCAAGGCCAGAACCAGGAAGCAGGACTGGAGCAAAGACAAGACACCTGAGTCCAGGCTAGAAGGATGTTTTGTGTTGCCCAACTAACAACAAACCTGATGCTCAACTCCAACCAAATATTTGACAAGCCTGACAGGTCTTTTGATTTTTCTTTAACTCTATTCACAAAAACAAAGCATGAATACGTTCTTATTATAAAAAAAAGTGACAAAAGAGAAACCTAAATTCCCCTTATGTCCCTTTCCTGCCCGTCCCCACAGGCATCAGGTTTTCTGCATTTATCCTTCCAGAACTTTTTCTGTATGTTCTATTATTTTTTTTATTTTATGTTGAAGGGGCATGGAGTACTTTAAAAGATTATGCTAGACAATTGACATTATTCCAGTTTTGCCTACCATGCCCTCTTTGTCCTGGGATAGAGGGCTGCCAAGGGAATATTAAATCTGACTCCTCTACATGAGGTGCTGGATGCAGTTATCGAGTAGGGTGGGCTTCTCTTCAGTCACAGGCTCAGCTGTCCCCCTTGTTGGAGTGCCATTTGAGAAATGTTGCTGAACATCTATTGCAGATAAGGCATTGACATTAGTCCTCTGACTTAAACACAAAACTCAATTTGCTAGGTTTCTACCTGCATCTCTCCATCTCATCCATCAGTACATGTTGAGAGTCCATGCCAATTAACTTACTCAAGTTTAGATCTGTTATATTTATTGTGGTCCTCTGCCTACTCTTCTGGTAACCTTATCAAAGAAAGCATATTTTGACATAGGATTTTAAAAGTTTAACTATCACCAAGAAGCCATCTTTTGCTCTGGTGGTCACCATGACATTTTCTAATTGCTGAAAAGTCATGACTTTCATCACTTAGGCAGCAATCCGTCTCTGGATCTCTAGCAGGATCATGAGTACCCAATATTTTATTCTTTTTTTTCATCTCCATCATCTTCCCAAGATGTTTGGTGATCTTTGAAAGAATCTCCCAGGACCCAGGGATATAGCTCATTGACCTCAGGGGACTGAGCTCTGATCTCCTCCCTCCAGTGCAGCTGCCCCCGCAGTCCACAGCACTCTTCCTTTCCATCCTGAAGCTCACTTTTCTGACCCGGAAAGAAATCAGCAATAGAAAACACGTCCATTTCTTCTTCATCTCTGAAATCAGTGGAAGGCATTGCAGAAAGCCTATGATTTTGGGAATCAGACACCTTTGCTCAAGTCCCAGCTCCACCACTGGTCAGCTCTATGACCTGAGGCAAGTTGTTGAACCTTGTTAATTCTTGCTTTCTATTTCTGCAAAGTGGGCAAAACTGACTTAAGATTGGGAAGAATGTATTTGCTCAATTAATCATAGTTATCATTATCATCCCTAGTGACTCAAGAAAACACCTCTTGCTTCAAGAAGAAAAACATTTTTCCCAAGTTAAGCCACCTGCCAAAGTAATCTGCCATTGCCTGCTGAGGTCCTCACTCACTGGTTCCTCTGCTGATATAATGAAGAAAAAAAACGGAGTTTTGAGCTTCTATCACAAACAGCAAGAGGAGGATAAAGAGATTCAGTTGCTTTGGGGCAGAGGGCCTTCTCCTGCTGAGTCCTTTGATGATGGCTGTCCTCTTTGTCCTTGGGTAAAGGGATGCTCTGATTGGACCCTATGAATCCCTAAACCCCATCCTGTCTCTGTCGTGTGTGAAGAAGACCCTGATCACAGCTCACCCACATGCTGCCCTCATTCATTAACTTGATGAGGACTTTGCTACTGCTACTAGTCAAACTCCTTTACAAATGAGGAAACTAAGACTTGGAGAGGGGAGGAGAGCTGAACAAGGTTCTGTAAAAATTTGACGTGGAATTAGGGCTAGGACCTAGGAATCCCGAGGTGCTGTCTTTTGTTCATTCTCCTCTAATCCAGTCTCCTTCTAGCTGACAAGGAGCTTTATTCTGTCCAAAGACTGTATACAAACCAATTTCCATCACCACCCCCTTGCTCCTCCTTCTTTAGGCTGGGAGACTGGCTTAAGTGTCAAGAATCCTATCTCTTCTCTGTAACCTTGGTCAAGTTACTGTCCCTCTCTGGGCCTCAGTCTAATCAAGAGGTTGGAATACCTGTCCAAAGTCACTTCCACTCTGATGGTCTCACACTGGTTTCAGGTGAGGTCTGCATTGATATTCACCCTCAGGCTGCATGATCCTCAGGCTCATTCCAGACCAGTGACAGGTGAGCTTTGCCTTCCACCCTTGCATTGAGGCTTCATATCCCAATCACTGAGCCTGAGGGATGCAAGGCAAGCCTGAGGCATGTGCACCAAGAATTTACAGTGCAACAAACCAACCACGCCCTCTCCAATATAGACTTCATTGGAAAGAGGTCTGTCAGCCTACCCGCCCCCCACACAAGGTTCCTTAAATCCACCTGAGTTCCTGCAGGTGTCCCTCAGGAAGGCCACTCTAGAGCTGGGACCCCTTTGGCATGGCCAGCATCAGATCATTGCCTGTTAAGAGTCAACTCTGGAGGTAGACCCAGGCCTAGGTTGACCATATGTACTATTTAAAATGGGACAGTACTGTTTTTTTTTCATATTGTTGTCTTAATATGTGTCAATTTTGTCCCATTTTTAATAAACCAGGGCTCTGATTAATGCTGGGCAAAAGGGGCAGTTGAATTGCCCCTGGTCCCATCTGTTGAGGGGGCCCAAAAGCAGTTTCTCCCTATGCTCTATGTTAAACATGGCCCTTGAGGGTAATGACTATGGTGGGACATGTACACTGCTGCCGTTCCTGCCCCTGGTGAGGAAATAGGAGCCATGAAGGAAGAGAATAGGCCCCATCCCCACCCAGCTCCAGCCTATTTCTTCAAAGGGAGCAGAACACCATAGTCCCAGGTAAGTACTAAGGGGGATAATCTCTGGCACTGTAGGGGGTTATCTCTGGCACTGAGGGGGTTACCTCTGGCACTGTGGGGTTATCTCTGGCACTGTGGGGGTTAT
>RJWH01005547.1:0-73968 GCA_004363575.1 Solenodon paradoxus | reverse complement strand
CAGGCATGCCCTGGTGCGAGTAGCAGTTAGTTCTGCTGCCTCCTGCCCAGCACAGTCCACATAAATAGGTGCAGCAATAAGAGAATCAGAAAGAAGACTTCACTTCCAAAATAAAACTCAAAGATATAATTTCCTTTGAGACATTCTAATTTTTAATATGTTGAAAACTCTTTGTTAAGATCTGCTCACAATATAGACCAAACTTACAGTATCAAAGCAAAACACTATTTTTTCCCCACAGTGTATGTGACCACGCTGGGTAGAAACTCTATCACAATCTTCAGCTACAGAGGGTAACTTAGAACACTAAGATAATTCTCAAAAAAAAAAAGGCTTGTCAAATGAATCGGTCTGGGATTATGCCTATGATTCTTTTCCTGTTCATGTGCTGTGCTGAGCACATGCCATCAAGGCCAGGGAGATAAAGTGAACTTTTTTCTTTGAAATCACAAGCTACATTAATTCTCATATAGCTCCTGAGAAGGAGAGGAGAAACCTACAATTTCCCACATTTGTTTTTATTTTAGAAAAGTTCATCTAATTTAACTGCCACATGACTTTTATTTTCCTTCATGAAGGGGTGCCAGAGATGGGAAAGATCCAATAAGTCAAAAGGCACTTTCAGCCCCATTGTCCCTTTGTGTTAACAAAGGCTCATGAAAGCAGATGGATAGCCCAGGCCAACTTCTTTCTATGATCAGCCAAAGATAAACACTCTGTGCCTTATCAGCTGAAAAGGAAATTCTTCATTTTTATCAGAGAATAGACTGCAGTTGCTTAGTTTGAAATAAAAATCAATGGCTCCATTTGGCATTGTTTTAAAAAAAAAACTTTTTTTTTTTTTTTTTTTATTAAAACAGAAAGAAACGACAGAATCTTCCAATTATTTCACTCCCATATAAATCCTGAGTTAAACAGAGGATGCTAACTTGACTAATAAACTGAATGAAGATAGAAGTGTAGATTCTATATAAGCTATCAGGAATTTTAATGAGATCATAAAACTAAATTCCCTCATTATAATCATTTCAAATGAGTCATAAAAAGTTTGTATTGCAAGTTTATACCCAAAGTCTTACCTAATATAATGCTTTTTACTAGCTCACACTCTGTACTTTTCCCAGACTTTTATCCATATAGTCCTTCACAGATTCCTCGATCCTACCTCTTACACCCCTCAGTTCACAGTGACCCCTACTTTATCAATCTATCTATCTAGCTATCATCTATGTATCTACATTTATAAATGTATATATATATATATATTTATATATCATTTGACCACATTTCCCTGGTATTTAACTTTTGACATAGGTCATCCTGTTTCCTTTAATGGGCTGTAATGTTCTCAAAACTGAAAGTCATGGTATCACAGTACACCATTTTGTACCCTGCAATGCTCTATGAGTGAGAAAATTAACACTATTCAATGGACACGTTTCTGAAAGCTTATATGCCAAGATAAAGGGAGACTCAGAATTAGAACCCAGGTTGCCTGACTCATGGAACATGGAGACTCATGGAGAACTTTTTCTCATCACTTGTATCTGTTGCATCTCATTTCCAAATACTGGTTACTTTGGGTAGGTGTAAAGATCTATTTCACCTATATACTTGCTTGATTCTCTCTCTTCCTTTTGTTTACATGTTAAAGAAGTTGAGGGGATGAAATTGTCATCTCTTGGGGGAAAAATTGATGATGAATTTCAGATGTTAGCATTATCGGGGCAATAGTTTTGATAAATTGGGGTCTTTATCAAATAGCATAAACATATAACTGTATAAGGAAATGCCAGCTCTGCTTAGGTAAAGTCAGTCTCTCCAGGGATTGTACTGGGATGATCACAATGCTGCAGTCCAAGTAAAATGGACTTCTTGGCTCTCAGAGCAAATATATTTGGATATAAAGTATTTGTTATCTCTACCATACCAACCATTATATCTTCCACAGCTGACATCTGCATTCTGGATTTCTAGCCTCTGCATTTTGCCTTTATCTAATTTAATATAGTGAAAGAGAAACCATAGACATAAAGCAAAAATTATTCAAATTTTCTATTTGTCCATTATTATTAATGTAATAGTTATAATTTCTAATTCCTAAATCTAAATTAATGAGGTGAAAATATGAGTAATTATAAAAAATTTTCATAACAATTTCCTGTCTAATTACTTAGTTTGGCTTTACAAGTACCATTTGTGTTCTACCTCTCTATTCAATAATGTGAGAGAAACAAAGAAAGAATGGAAAGGAGCATGAAAAAATGCCAGATATTTAAGGAAATGATAAATTTGAGGAAATTTCATGGCAATAAGACATATGAGACAAGTTTTAAAAAGGCAGCACATCATTATGTATGCATTATACATATGTATAATAAAATCAGAGTTGTTCAAGCATAGGGAGATGATTGTGAATAAAATTAGAGAAAATTAATTAACAAATACTTTCAAGATAAGTCTTTTAGCTATCACTACTACCCTTTTTCTATCCAATTACTTTCTATAATTAGTTTTGTATATGTTTGCAGTGAAGACAATAATAACAGTTCTCGTTATAATATTGTTCATTAATATGCTTGAAACTTACAATGGTATGGGCATTGATCTAAATGCTTTACAAATGTTGAAGGTTTAACTTTTCCCAGCAACCCAATGCATTAGGTAGTTTTGTTAGGCCGATTCACAGATGAAGAAGTTGAGACACAAATGAGGTAAGCAACTTGACTGTGATCTTGAGCTATTAAAACTCATGGTTCTCATGTATTATGTAAGGTTTTCTTTTTCATTTGGACAACATTTTTCCCTTTCTTTTTACACACATTTATTCAGTGTATACTTAATAATTTATTTTCTTTCATATCTTGATATACAAAAATAGTTGGAGAAAAAGAAAAAGGCCAGTTTACATTGAACTGACACTTATAGTCAGATATTAAACAATTAGAATACAAATGGCCTGGTTTCATCAATGGCCAATTATGAAGCAGTCAAAGTCTCTTCCAGGAAACTTTGCTTTCATACATGAGCTCTTGCCAGCTTGATTATCCAAAATTAGTCCACCTCAAATCGTCCCTGTTTCTTAAAGTAATAACATTTCCTACCACTTTCATGTTCAAGATCAAGTTCCTGTTATCAATGTGTTTTTGTTATTGCTTCTTTTGATAACACTCTTAAAATCACATTCTCCAAGATATAGCTATTTTTTACTTATGATCACTTGGCCACCAACACTTTAATCCACCTCAATTTCAGATCATTCTGTTAATTCAATAAATTTGGTTAAAAATCTTGCCAAGGAAAGCTGATATAAGGTAACTATCATTAATTACAATGGTAGTATTTGGACTTTACAAGGCTACCATCCTAATACTCCACTCCTTGAAACGTAGTTTATATCCTCCAGAAATGTCCATAATCTGTCATGTTCATAATCTAGGCACATTTGACGTAATCAATCAGAGAGGAGATAATGGTTCTTCTTCACCCTTGTCTCAGTCCCACCTGCCACATTCTTGTATCCATTGATAGAATCAATTCCTTCTACTGATGATGAACAGTAGAACCTTCCACTTCTCTGGATTATTTTAGCAGCCTAGAATCTTCATTTAGAAAATTAAATTACATCACAGTGTAATGGACTGATCTATTATACTCAGCACATTGTAAACTAAGCAGTTTTACTGTATATATCATTTTGGTCCAGTCTAGCTGTTTTTTCTGACTCTTCTTCCGAGTGAGGTGAAGCTGATGACTTTCTGGAGCCTGGGTTGGCTTAGATGAGTAGGAAAATCAATTCTATTTTTCCTTTTCATCAATTAAGAACTCATATGTATTGATCAGGCATATGCAAGAGACAGGTAGAAAATTCAAAAGGTAATTGAAGAGTGTTGAATAATAAAGGAGGCCAAGAAGATTACTAAATAGTGATAGCCAGGGAACCATTAAAAGTAGAGAATGCAGTTATGAACCCAGTGAGACCTCTGGCATAGGAGATGTTCACTTCATAGACGACAGGAACCTAAATTATTTCTGTGCAAGCATCAAGCACCAAGGGAAAGTACTGAGGAATGGACACCCTAGATTCTTTTTTTTCTTTCTTTTTGATATTTTCCTATATATTCCCTTTTTAAACCCTAACCATGAAGACTGGTCAAAGGATTTAGCTGATGAAGTCTAAAAGGTCATCCCTGAAAGAAGACTGGGGAATAGATTTGAAAGAGCCAACAAAGAATGTCCATTAACAGACATAACTCAGTATGACCAGCTGATAATTTATAAAAGAAATGTACTTCCATGTAGATGGGGCTTCTTGTTCCCACACTGAAGTAAATAGCACAAAGACAAAGCAATGCTAAGAGGTTTGCTGGAAATAAAAAGCAGTAATTTACCTTAAAGGTAAATTCAATTTAACATTTAAATTTAATTGGCTTAATAGGATAAAGATGCTTGTTAATTTTATTTACAGTTATTTTTTTTTTATCATTTTAATCTGCCAGATTTAACAGAATCATTCTAGATTTATTCTAGATTTAACAGCAGAGCATTCTTGCAAAAAGAAAAAAAGGGAAGTAAAAGCTGGAATGTGATAATTCTAATAAAATATTAGTTAAGGATACTTGTGAACTTGGGTATGCATTTTAGTTCTAGTCACCTGGAAAGCTAGAAATATGTTGCATTACTGATCTCATATTATAACAAGGAAATTTATCATAAGAAATAGACTGGTTTTCTGTCTAATCAGGAGTATGAAGAACGATTTAGACTAGCAACTGGGTAACAATGTTTTAGATTAATTAGAAAGTATAAGATAGCAAGAAAGAAGACAGCTTGGCTGGGGTTGAAGTGTACAATGAGTGATACATTTGGTCTATGAAATATTGTTGGGGACAGAGAAAAAGGAAAGATTCTGGGTCGATTGATATATTGAATGGATACAGGATTTGGTGAATTAGTGGGAACAAGGGTTCACAGAAGGGGAAAATCTTGCAACCAGGAGACAGTATAAGAAAGATGACACAAAGAAGAAGGAAAATAATTTATCATATAAAAGACAATTTATTTGGAGAAATCACTAGTTCAAATATATACTCATAAATATCTGCTTAATGATATTGATGGAAAGAGTTAGCAAAGAATCCTTAGATAGAGAAATATAAAAAAAAATTTTTATCTATGATGACAGAAATTGGGCTTTTGATAGACATCAACAGCTGCATTCACCTTCTTCCTCCAATCTCCATTCAATACTTCTCAAGAAAGGGTTCTAGAACATGCTGAAGACTAAATTCAAATTCATTTAACAAGGGCACACCCAGGGAAATGCTATTATAGACTAATACCTGCCTTTTACCTACCTCAAGATTGAAAGATAAAATTTTTGGTGGAGTATGTGGTATATATATATACATATATATATATATATATATATATATATATAGCAACACCCACATTATACTTATCTATCAACAAACATTTGTTGACCAAGTGAAGAAGTGAAGGAATAAATAGTTTTGAATTGAGGAGACCAAGATGAAAATCAATCTGGAAGCAATGTTTTACATTTGTTAAGACATGTCAAAATAGCAGTAGATAGTCTGATGTATTAGACATTACTTGACTCCCTACTCTATGCCAGGAACAGTGTCATGAGCTAAGAGTAAGGGAGGTCAACCCCTGTCTTCATGGACCTGGGACAGCAGTGGTACAACTTCTGCAAATGTCTCAGTTAGTTTTTGATGAGTGACACGGTGAAAAGAATGAAGTAGTTTGATAAATTCTACCTCTGATTAAGGTTTGAAGGGAGGAAATTAAAAAAATAGTTATGAGACATCGTCAAACTCTGACCCTAGGGGAAACACAAAGGTGAATTTGGACAGAAGTTTTAACCAAGATTATATACAGTATTATACTGGTAATGAGAATGAATAGACACTGCACATGTCACCTATGTTTACTTTACCTAAAACCTTGTAGATTCTAGGAAAACACTTGGTTTTGAATAAAAAAAGACATGCATTTATCTGAAACAATGAGCAGTTAAAATATTTTGAAAAATATAAATTAAAGATGAAATTTTTATGCAATATTGAAACAGCAATGTGGTTTTTTTTTAGGATCTGATAGGAAGATTAGTGAAACAAAGCAGAAAAATCTGTTATATATGTATACATATATTCACACATATTATATATACACATATGTATGTGTGTGTATATATAATATATTTATGTATGTGTGTGTATATGTAGATATATGAAATACATACATGGAAGGAAAAGAAACATATTACTTGTCACCTAACACATTATTCACTATCAGGTTATCTGTTCATTTTATACCATAAACTAAAGGATTTTAAGATTAAAAAGTTAAAGTAAAAAAAAAAACATAGAACACAGAGGAAAAAAACCTGCAAATGAATATTTAACATGCCTTTTCTTAATGGTTCACATTAACCTAGGGCCCCTATGAAATAGGCCTGACTTTCACAAATTACATTTTACTATTTCAATTTTGCCTCTAGCTTATACCATTAGAAATAAGCGATCTGTAAGAGTTATGACCACTAGAGGGGAAAGTCATAAAATATTCTAAGATGTCCAAAACGTTAGATTCCTTCTGTCCAAGCCAGTCAAGAAACCTAAATTATTTGTAGTTTAGTTCTGAGAAAATATGACCCTCAGATTTCCCCTGAAAGAGTGACAAAATTTAGAACTTGACTGAGTCAAGTTTATTTAGATATGAGAATTATTGCTATTGTTTATGGAGAAATATTTTCACTACTCTTTTTCTCGAAATTTTTTTCTGCTTTTCCTAAAAATTTAACTTAGAAATGAGTATGTTATTCATACATTAAAAAAAATACTGAACTACTACTTTGTACAAAATTTATAATTACTTACTGGAATTATGGAAACTAAAATGTCTACAGATTTCTTCCATATAGGATTTTAAAATACAGAGAGACTTTTAAACCCCTGAAACATTGTTCAGACAGTCTTTCTTGGGTACCTGAAGTTACTCAGTGAACGCAGTTCCAAACTAGCCTTCCTCCTATCTTCAGTTCAGTTTCATGGAACTTTACATAGATAACTCAGACCTATTAAAAATATCAGTTATACCCTTGTAAGTCTCTCCTTCTATGTCAAAACTCCCAAAAGCTGCTCCTTTGTAAAATTTTCTATCCCTTCTAAAATAGTGTCTCACCAGTGCTTATGTTTTTCATACACCAACACCTCAAAACTGTACCTTCACCATTTTAGTTCAGCTGTAGAGGTCCTTTTTAGGATGACACAGAAAATTATATTTAGTCTACAAGTTTCTGGTCATTATCTTGGCCTGATTTCTCAAGCAGCTAGTATTAACTGTATTTACCAACAGCAGTACTCACAAAGTAGAGTTTCATATATATATATATATATATATATATATATATACATATATATATATATACACATGTATACATGTATAGTTATATTCATCCATTGACCAGCTTCTCATTTATCTAACTTATGTGGTTTACCAACTTCTCATTCATTTAATTTATATTGAAAACCATATAAATTAAATAAATTTGTAAAAACTAAATCAGCGTATTATTTTTATTAACTAGTCTATTGTTTTAACTTTTCAAACACAAAAAATATACCTCATCAGAAGAGGGAGTGTAACAAAATTACAACAATTGTATCAATTCGAACAGGAAAAATGGAGGTATTGAAGAATATATATATATACATGTATATATATATATTTGTTAATATACATCCTTGACCCTTTTTCTTCTTTTTTACTAAGGACTCTTCTTTAAAAATTTTTGCATTGAAATGTTACTCATTATTTCAAAGATTCTCATGACTATAGTAGTAAGACTATACTAAACATTTGTTTCCAGTAATTTCATGATTATATTCTTCTATGGAGAATGGTGAGGTAGCATGGCTAAAGAGAAGATATGTGAGACAATCATGAAATTGTCTAATGGGCTTTAGATTTATTTAGATGCTGGATATGAAAGTTCTCATATGCTTATTTCTTAAGAAAGAAGAAAATTAGTAACGATATCTATATTTCAAAACAAATATAAACAATATCATACATTTGTAGCTAGTATAAGCAAATGATATTCAACAGATATTAACTTCAATAAGTATATGTACACTGAATGTCACATAGAATTAGAAGTTCAAGAATAATCATCTAATTTCGTCAAGAAATTATTTCATAAAAAAGCTACACAGTTATAAAGTTTACTATAAGGGTCTGTTGGTTATGGGATTTATTATTTAATTATAAACAATATTTAATCTCCTCCTTTATGTCTCTAGAATAAATAAAAATTTCACAGCCTCCACTAGCACCTTCCATAAACTGAAAAGTACAACTTCATGTAGATTTCCATATTATTTTAGTTTACAAATCTGAAGAGCAAAAGTGGGAGGAAGCGAGGAGGAAAAAAAATATAAACAAGAATACAGTTCCATGATAGTGTCTAAATCCCTGTGTGTGTTTTAACTCTTGTATTTCAGTCCATTTTGTTGTTTTGTTTGACCAACCAATCTCATTCTTCATTGATTTAGATCTTCCCTTTTCTTTGAAGTCCATATCAAGTTTCTTTCATGAAAACTTCTCAAACACATCAAACTAGCATGAAACCACACCTTCATTTAATATTCTCCTGAGTATTTAATTCAATAAGTATATGATTACTTAATTTATGCCAAGTGATGATTAAGCCTGGGAACAGAGTGCTAAAGGAGAGAACTAACCACAACTCTGGTTTAACTTGGTGTTTTTCTTCATGCATTTTATCCTATTTTAGACTGAAAATTATCTGAGGGATAGAATGATCTTTTACAATCTTTTATATGAATCAGAGAAGAGAGTTGCTCAGTACATAGATGAATCATAGCAATAAATATCACCGCCACCCCAACCCCCCAAATTTGTGTTAGAACAGGAGTGAGAAAGGTTTTTCTGTCAAGGGCCAGAGAGTTTACAACTTTGTAGACCACAAAGTCTCTATAACAACTAGTCAAATTTCCCATTGTATGTGAAATTAAACTCTAAATTAAATATATAAATGAACTATGTTCTAATAAATGCTATGTGCACAGTAGGCTGCTGACCGGATTTGACCCTAGGACTGTAGTTTGCTGACCCCATGTGCAACAAACTCTTGTGTTCTTAAGTTGAATGTTCTTGAAACAAAGCCTGAGAAGGGATTTGGAGTTATGAGTAAAACCAATAATGGAGGGAATGAAAAAGGAGCAGAAAAAGGATGTGGTCTCAGGGAATATGCAGCACTGTCTCGTCCTTTGCAGGAGAGGACGGTGTCAGGAGTCAGCCCTGCAGGAGTGGCTATATTTCAGGTGAATGGACTCCCTCCTTTGTCAATGAGTAAATTGCTTTGGAGTGGGGCAGGTAACAGGAGAAGGGATTGGTGTTTATGCTATCTCTATAATTCCTGACCAAAAGACTTCCATTAGGGAAGGATAATTCTCCAGAAAAGGGGATGCTCATACATCCTAACTGAGCTTAAATCAGTGAGTATAGTTGACCTTAAAGAACATGGGTTTGTATAGTGCAGTACAGGCCCACTTACATGCAAATTTTCTTATAAACAGATGACACAAATGTATAAGTACAGCACAGCATTTATAAATATATTTTCTCTTGTGACTGAAAGAACATTGTATCATAGATTATATAGTTTTAAGGTGTGTGTCATCGTCAATCAGCACCTGCATATAACACATTGAGTTCAACACCAACAGTTCAATTCTAGCCTTCCCATTTATACTTGATCCTTTTTAACAGATTTGCTGACTCCCATTCCTTTTTCCTTTCTGACAACCACTAATTTTATTTGGTTCATTTGTTTATTTGGCTTCTCTCTATAACATTTTCTTTTCTCTAGATTATTATATGAATACTGTATATAATATGCATAACATACACAATATGTGTTGATCATCTATTTATGCTATCCTAAGGCTTCCAGTCAACAGCAAGCTGTTAGTAGTTAAGTGTAAGGAAGTAAAAAATTATATTGGATTTCAAATGAGGTGGGAGGTTGGTGACTCCAGCTTTGGCATCATTCAAGGGTCCACTGGACAATGGAGGACGATTTGATTGTATCACAATTGAAAGTCACAGACTTTCATCTCATGGAAGAATGATGTCAGTGTTCTCAGGGCCTCTCCCTTTCTAGGTGCCCTCTTCAGTAGAGTAACTGGACTACTTCTATAGAAATTCAGGATAAGGAGATTCTGATCTCCTGGAAGTACAGTAGCAGAAACTTGCTATTCTGCTATATATGTAAGCCCAGAATGAATGAGCCCTGTATCACTTCTGTTGCCTCACGACTATTACAATTTGTGTCTGGCCCAGTCAGATCCCAAGTGGAAGGGTGTGAGTTGTCATCTCTCCCAAGAAACTTGGCCACTGAGGCCTTTGAGAGTACACTAGTTCAAGGTACCTACAGTCTTTGTCTGATCTAGTCTCTGGTTCCCCAGGCCTTCACTTTGGCCTCCCATGGTCCAGCTCCAGCATTGAGCTTTGATGAACCTACATGCACCTGAGCCTGAGTCACGATGCTTATACTTGCAGGTCCCTCAGTGGGTGCAGATCTTCCCCAGAAACCAGGATGGTTTAGTCCTCACTGGACACACTATTTCCACAGCATGTTTTGTTTTTCTTCATAGCACATTTGTTCACATCATGTATTGCTTATTTATTTATTGCCTCATCCACCTCAGAATGTAAACTCCAGGAGAGAGTTTGACTGTGTGTGTTGCTGCCTCTTCAGTGTAGACAGTGTGAGGTCCAGTGTAGCTGCTCAGTAGACATTTGCTACAAGTAATAAATTTAAATTTTGCACAGTATTTCATCCTAAAAAAAACATCAATTTTAAGGATTTATCCTCAAGGAATACTGGGAATAAGGACATGTACGAACACAGATATTAGTATTGGTGTTTTTTTATAATGTATACTGATTTGACCAACAGTTGTTTTGTTATCTGCAATGATGAAACAGCCATTTTCTAAACTGATTATTTGTATGTCTGTTGATATTGGCAATGTTAAAGCAATCCAAACTTAGATTAAGAAATGCAGATTAGAAAGTGTATGTAAAATATATTTATATAATTTTAATGGGAGGGGAGAGAGATAGAGAGAGAGAGAGAGAGAGAGAGAGAGAGAGAGAGAGAGAGAGAGAGAGAGAGAGAGAGAGAGAGAGAGAGAAAGACTCCTGGAAGAAGGTTTTGCAAAATAACAATTAATTATAATGGATTCTGTCTGATTTTCATTTTCTCTGATTTTTTCCTTTGTTATTTATGAGTATATGTCATAACATGGAAGCAATACATTTAAAAATTTATTTTTGTAAAAGTAGTCCAGCTTGACTTGCATTACTCTATGAAATCTGTTACATTTTAAAATCAATCCCATTTTAATTAACAATTTTTATTGTCATTTATGCCTTTTTGTTTCTTCTTCACCTAAAATTAAAACTCATGATTCTAGATTATGATAGGAAAGGTTTACTGAAAATTCATCTTTCTCTGGAATTAAATAGTGAAGCTTTTTCTTAGAGCAGTGAACAAAACTGACCATGAGAACACATGAATGCCACTCTTTTTTTTTTAATTAAAGGAGGACTAAACCATCTCTCTTAGTCTTTATAAAGCACCAGGTAGAAAAACAAAGTTATGTGATTCCAGAAATGTTTTATTAAAAAATCAAGTATTGATAGAAAAAAATTATCAAATAATAACTGATAGTGTCAAGGGTTCTTTTTGCTCATCACTGACCCACTGCAAAACATATGAATGAGTATTGATTTTGAGAGGGAAGACTTGGTATTCAGACAGCAATAACTTGAGGAGTATGAAGGATTCCTGTGCCCAGTCAACCATTTCATCTTCCAAGTGGGGTGAGGGATTTTTAAAGGTGTAAGGAAAAGGGGCCAGTCAGAGGGAAGACAGGAAAGGGGATTTGGGAAGGAGATGGGAAGATGCATTGGTGCCACCAGGCTGCACCCTGTATTAGCAACTTGACTTTTGATCTTAGCTCTTTGCTAAGGTGTTGGTTTTCGAGCAGTGATAAGATTGATTCTGAGCAAATTTTAAGAGAAAAAAAAGAAGAAGAGGAGGAGGAGAAAGAAGAGGAGGAGGAGAAAACAGGGCTTGTTATTTTAATCATCAAATTTGTAAGGTTGCCTTCAGAATCATATGAGAAAAATATATATTTACCCAAAACCTATCAAACTCCTCCTGTCTTTTGATTGGAACCATGACTTCTGGTGACTCTGCTGTTTCCTACCTCACTTATATTCTTTCTCCCCTCTACCTGGCACCCCTTTTTCCTCTTACCTTTCTATCTGAAAATATCCCTCTACCATTTTCAAAATACTTTGACCAGTAGTGCTAGCTCACTCCTATGAATTGCTGAATCATTATTTGATATCCACTCACACCTTGCTGGTGCTGGATCCTCAGCAGCATTTTGTAAACAGTTTTAAGTACAAAATCTTCCCCTTGGTCAATATTACTGAAGAGGGAAAATGCAGGGCCTGCAGGAGTGTTCTTTAGGTTTCTGTTTTGCTATGAGTCATACAGGCAGACTGAGCACTAGCGGGTGAAGTCCACCTTGTTAACCCTCTGAAGATATGCGTGTACTATCTCCTTACTTGCCCCTCATCAAGCTGTTTTCCCAAAACCAGCAAAGGGCCATAAATTCCTGTTCCTTTTAGAACCACTGTAATGCAGGGAGGCATTTCTTAGACATAAAGAGCTCTCTAGAATGTGCCCCCCACACATATCTGATCTTCATCACGACTCCTGTTTTCAGGCACCAGAAAGGTGGTCTGTCCGAAGCCCCTTCCCACGCTAGACTAGGATGTACATATGACCATCCCTCAGCCCAACGGCCTAGCAGCTATCTCTCTGCTTATCCACAGGACTCTGTCTTCCATGCTGTGTCTTCCTCTCTTTCCTATAACAAACTTTCTAGGACACATCGATTTTAAGAATTGAAGAATTCTTACTTGGCTGTTTCGCTACTGAATCCCCAAAATCCCATGTTATCACTACTTGCACTTAAATCAGAATGGCTTTGCATTTTAACTGTAGGAATGTCTTGTGTTTAAGATATGGGCTTATTTATATTTATTTATTACACTTCTTCCAAAGATAATTCACCCTTGTCTTTTTACTACCACTCATGAAATAGTCACAGTAATGTTATCTTATAATTAAAGTGAAAT
This sequence comes from Solenodon paradoxus, assembly GCA_004363575.1. Taxonomy (NCBI): domain Eukaryota; kingdom Metazoa; phylum Chordata; class Mammalia; order Eulipotyphla; family Solenodontidae; genus Solenodon; species Solenodon paradoxus. Next base: position 60,693 of record RJWH01005547.1, on the reverse strand, counting down.
AATAAATGTGACATGATGCCTATTGCTCAGGAAGCTCTCAGTAGATGTCAGCTATTTGCTTAACTTTCTCTTTCTCTCCAGACCAAGTATATTTCATAAAGCACAATTGAAAGTCATTGATTTTATATCAATTTCTCTAAGTTTTTAAAAAATACTGTCTTTTCACCAATTGTAGTGAAGAATAGAATAAAGATCTTGGAACTGCTATAGCCTAAACAGTTAGGTATGATAATTAGTAAACAATGGATGTACATATAAACTCATTTATATTTTTAATTAAAAGAACACCTTGGGGTGGGTTTGGCTTCTTTTAAGCCACTATAGTAAACTTTCAGACCTCATTCAGCAATGACAGGTAATCCATCACATATCACTATAAATATGAACTTAACAGTTGGAAATCAGAATGAATGTTATTTCAAGTAACAGTGGTTGAATTGGCAAATTACTCTCTACCATAAATAGAGTAACCCTGGAAAGTTGTTGAGCCGTAAACTTCACATCACAAAGACATCTTGATACTTGAAAAAGGACCCTGCAGTTAACCAGCAACAGGAGGCCATCCTTCTTCCTGATGGATGAGTAGAGATTAATCCTGTTTGCTGGTTCGTAGCAAATCATGTAATGCTTATCTTCCCCTTCACCAAAATTCTACTCCCCAAGTGTCAGACATTCTTTTTAAAATAGGTTAATATTTGTCCACCTTTTATGGCTACCCGTGCTCCTATTTCAGTGATAATAACTGTTTTCTGTTATTTCAAGTTTAAAGTAGATTTAAGTAGACTGCTATGTATTAGACTTCAGTACATCTAAGTGAATCATATTTATATCTTATTTATGTGTGATTCTGGCAATTTATTTTCTTCTCACGTATTTACGTAGATTCTGTCACAAATGCCAAAAAGTTCAATTCAACATGAATCTAAATAAATAATTATTAACCACCATTTATTTCTAATTGGTAACTTCAGGTTGCTATCAAGTTTTTTTTTCATTTTCTTAGGTTTTGAATGTTGATGTTACTAGTACACATTAACTCTATTTTACAGTCAAAGCCTAAATCATTCTGCTGGAAAATATAAATATTATAAATAGTGGTTAAAACTACATCTATGCATACTTACAAGGGGATCATATATATAAGACCCAATTCTCATAAATAAGCATATGAATTAGCTTGAGAAAATGTTTTCTCAAGTTTAAATTTTCTCAAAAAATATAAATAAATTTTCTTTTATGCTTTTTCTTAATGTACTACTGTCTAAAAATGTAAAAAAGTTTCCTATTGTATTTCAAAAATACTAAATTGAAAATTGAATAACTTTTTACATTTCTTCTCATGTACTTTGAAAGTGTTCTTAGTCATCTATGCATTGCTACTGTACAATATCAGTAGCATTTTTCTTGATAATTAATCTTATATACTGTTTGGAAATGGCTGTTTCTAATCCAATAAATGTTGTTCTTAAGCGTTTCTAAAATCTCAACAAATCAAAGTATCATCTATTATGCAACTTTATAATCGCCAATGATGACCACATTTTGTTAAAGTTAGGGAAAAATAAAGTTTATCAAATACCTTTATTCTGTAGGTATTAGTAGTAAAGTCCAAGGGTTTGTTACTTGCACTTCATCTACATTGTTACACGTAGTTCTAGGATATCTAGCTTCTTGTCTGCTGTCCTTCCCTGTAATTTCTTTGACAACAAAAATATCCACTGGCCCTTGACCAAACTTTAGGTCTTGAATCTTTTTCTGTTTGGCACTATCTCCATACATGAAAAACACACAGACACACACATACACTGAACACATACACATGAAAAACACATGCATCGTGTTATCGAAGAGCTGTACAATAGTTATTTATAAATTCACCCTCTTAAATGCTCTCCTTGGAAAAAATGCACTTACTACCATCCATGAACATTTCATGAACTTACAAATATTGCTTTATTTCTATTACTTTGTCATCATTCATTCACGAAAGCACTCCAAGTGGTAGGGAGCAAGTGTAATCAAGGCACCATAGAACACACATTTACCAATAGCCAATTCCAGGGAGGTAAGATTCACAGTCAATTAGATTACCTCAGAGCTTATCATTTTCCACAATACATAGTTTACCATATGTGTAGGCACAGCAATATTTTGTTGAATTGGTTTTATTGATTGAAAAATTAAATTTCTAACACATTGTTGATGAATTGTTCATAATTGTCTGTCACTAAGCCACTGATTTAATTTGACCAGTCCTAGGTCAGATTTCTCTCCTCCACACAAATCTCTCATTTTTGACTTGCCTCTGAGTCTAAGCAAGAATAAGGTATAGAACATTCATTCTTAATCACTCATCTTGAAAAACAGCTGACATAGGTAAAAGTATTTCTTTTCAAACCACCTTGATCAACCTGTCTCTTCACCTCAATTCAATTGTTAATTTCCCCTCAAAGACTCCTACTCTTGTCCACCATTCTCAACAGAGACTATTTTTGAGAAGCTTGGAATTCCCGAGGTTGGAGTCCTCTTATAATAGCATTGTTTAAATGGAGCTTCTACTAACCTAAACCCATATTTGTTTCACTTGGTTTTATTAGATTTAAGTCATAAGAAGGAAATTCCCTTTACAAAGTCACATGTCATTCACCTATAAAGAGCAAAAAATCTAATGGCATTATATTATTAGTGTTATCATATCCTAGAAATCAAATAAACTTTTATTTTTACATAATTAATAAATTTATTTAGCATATTTGAATGACAATACTGGTTTCAGTGGATGTATAATAGAAATCAAAAAGTATTCTGATCAATTCAGCAACATCACACCCTTAACCATAAAAGGTACTGACGGTAGGGAAGACTATTCAGAATTCATATTTTATATCCAAGTTTTATTTTTGAGCAGCAATAAGAGAGATTATAAGGAAATTCAGCATAACTGAAATCAGTATAACTTCAGTCTGGTGTCTTAATACTATCTGAAATGCACTAAAGATAGCTGCTTCAGAATGATAAGGCTTGAAATATGGTTACTGGTTTGAACTTAATGTATGATGAATAATAAAATCATTTCACAAAGAAAATAATGTAACATAAAGTAAGATAAGATTATCATGTATCTGGCTTTAAGAATTCCACATGTCAGAACAGTATTAGTGAAACAATTTACTATGATATCTTATTTAAATACCACATTATTTCCAAAGCAGTTACTACCAGATACAATTTTTACTTTTCTACTGACTCTGTTCCAAGATGTCAAAAACCTTGAGAACTACCTTCTTCAAGGGGAAATTGATCAGGAAGTAGGTCATAGCTTGGGAAATTCCTTCATGACCCTTTTTCACTTAAAACAAGTGCCTCAGTTTATTGAGGTCACTCAACTAAGTCCTCATGTTAATGGAATCTGAATACTATTATACATACTTTGGAGAAAAGTGGTGTATTCTAAATGGTGGAGAAGTTGATAACATGGCTGCAATTTTGGTAGAGTTTAGGAGATAAAACATAACAGGTATACAGAAATAACCATGAATAGACTTACCATCGTTTCAGAGCTGAAACCAGACACATTGGATATCACCAGGTGCTGCAGCAGCAGGGTGGGGGTGGGGGAATGTGGTTGGGGTGTGTGGTGGTGGTGCAGATACAGGAGCAGGCACAGGGCATGTTTCTGGTGCTGGATCTGTGCTGTGAGTGAGTGGGAGAGGGCGTAACCCTGCTGCAGAAATGGGCACTCCTATGGGTAATCTGGAGCTAGTTTGTTAGGTGTGTGTTTGCCTCAATGAACTTCAAGCAAACTGTGATTGAAACTGGGATAACATTTCAAATGGGTTGGGACACCAGGACAATGTTGCTAAACTAGGACAATCTCAGTCAAACCAGGACATACGATAACATTAACTATGAATATATTTCAATAATTTCATCATCTATATTGACAATTTTGGAAAATCAGTCACAGCATAAAGAAGAGAACAAAGAAATAAGAACTTCATTGGTGGGTTTGATTTTAAAAAATGTCGTATTATAATTTATAATTATTGAAATGTACACAGTCCTTAGGTATTATAGGTTACTCTGTTGATTGTGTGTGTATGTACAGAGAGAAACAGAGAAGGATCTTTAACCATAGAGAATCTAGATATCTATCTATACACAGAATCTATATTAGTCTATGTGTGCATACATACATATAAATCTCCATAAATTCTCATCCACATATACATATACATATATAAATATACATATATAAATATACACATATACATATGGGGGGAGAGAGAGAAGGTTGGTTGAGGGATTATTTTAAAGAAAAGAAAATAGGAAATTTTGAGTTTGAAGAGTATTACTTCAACAATTGGTATAATTACAGGTTTATGGGCTAACATATCTTTTGGAGGTCTTGAGATGCAGGGGGATAATAAAATCAATGTTTACTCTTTTTTCAAAGAGACCAAAGAAACTAGGACTTAGCATCTCCTTTACATAGACTTCACGTTGCATCACATGAGTCTTTCTTCTTTAAATTTGACTGCTTCTCACAACTTAATTTCCCAGGATAAAATTATTTGATATTTGAAGATACAAGAAAACTATAATTTCCTATTTTGAACATTGGTTATAAGGTATCCCAGAAGGTGGTATGGATTTTAAAATGTGTTCTGCATTACTGTAGTGAGACCAGGTATTGTAGCAATGACTTCTTCATTTCCATATCTGGCAATTAATGATGGCTTTTATATGGTAGCCCAGCTGGGAATTTTGAGTCTCCCATTAGAACCACCACGGCTTACACCTGTAGTGCCTTTTATGACCCGGTTCCTTGAAAGCCAAAGTTTTCCTACAATAATTGTGATTATTTCTAAGTTCAAGAGAAGAGTCTGCTACTATCAATGGCAAATTGTCAATGCTGCAAGAGAAGAGTCTGCTACTATCAATGGCAAATTGTCAATGCTGCATTAAAAGAGCATACAAAATGGAAATCTTGTAGCCTTCTTAGAAAATTATGTCTACTTTTATTCCTTTCTGATGATAAATAATATTTGCTATGAATATTAATTATCACGTTCCTGGAACATGGTAAGTATCCAATAATTACCGTTTATCTTCTCTCTCTAATAAGAAATGAAGTAACTACTCATTTACTATATACTCTTCTTTGTTTATGTCTAATCTAAGTCTTAAGAATTATAAAGCCCTCATGTTTTATGTCACTATGATTATTAATACTTCCAATCATTTTATCAGTTGCATATTGCTATAATAATGTGTAAAATGTAACTACAAGATCTGAATGACATACAATTGATTCATTGCTCACATGTTTGGGAGCTGGCCGGTTGGTGTCTGCATGAAGTGATTTGGCTCTTCTCCATCTATAATGGAATGCTGATATACTGCCTTTCAATGGGGAGAAAGGGTGGAGGGAGGAAAGGAGATCTGATCTGAAGAATTTGCTAATTTCTGTGGTAGAAATACACTCTCCATGGCCAATTTCAGGCTACCAGTGGTTTAATAACTGCCTCTCCAAATTCCTGAATATTTAACATGAAGTCTTGCAAGCCTGTGCTAATAAACTCCAGCACACTATCATAACAATCTCTCCAGAATTAGAGCCTTGGCATGCTTCATGGTGATGGCATAGGTACAAAAAGGAAAATCCAAATACACAACCTCATTTCAAACCTTTTTTTGGATCATGTACCACTTTTCATTAGCCAAAGCCAAACACATGGTCCATCCCTGTGTCAAGGGGTGGGATAAATCACTTGGCTCATGGTGGGAGGGCACTGCAAAGTCACATGGTAAGGGAATTAGATATAGATTTAGGGCCATCATTGTAAGATCACTGGGGGGTTCTCATATTTTCTTAAATGACCTGTTTTCTGCGTTGGTATATAAATTTTAAATCTGAGGCAAAAATATCAAAAATAATTTCATAATTTGAGAATATATGTTCTGAACAATTAGATAATTTGCCTGAATTTGGTAAATTTAAAAGTCGATCTGAATTTTTCCTCTTATCAGCAAACATCTTTTCTTACTGGTATGAATTTATATTCAAGCAAGATAATCCAGAAGTGTCATAGAAAATTTATATTTTACAATTTTCTTAGGCTGAGACAGCTGAATTTTTTCACCTAGGTTTGAGGAAATCATTCTTGGCAGCCAGCCTTCTTTTGATTGATTAGAATTCAGGAGAGAGAGAGTAAATGTTGGCACTCCTAATGAAAAATAAGGAAAATCTGGGACTGTTTTCAGGGGCTATTAAGTGGTGATGGTCCATAGAGTTTTTGTTTGTCATCATTTAGGGTCCTATTATATTCTCATTTCCATAAACTTAACACTTCCTTTCTCTGAAATTCTAATTGAGTCTAGATTTTATTTTTCAAATTTGCTAATATTTTGAAATTGACCTTACTTGGCAAAAGAACATGAACTAATTCTGATATTCTGAGCAGAGACAAGGCGTATAACCTCACTGCAAAATGTTAGTACATTTTCAATTTGAAAAACCATTGCCACTGCTGATGTGATCATAACAGGTCCAAATGTGTTTCACTGAGACTTTTCTTCATCTTTAGTCCTACTTTTCAACTACTCAGAAACAGAGGAATTTCTTCCTGAAATACTTGAGAAAACCTGGCTTTGCTTTGTAGTAGGAGTTGATCTGGTGTAGGACAGGGGAAGGGGCCACTTGTCAAATCAATGGATTATAAAGTGATTCATATACTCTGACAAGAAAAAAACAGTGCTCTGTGGTTTTCCAGGAGTACAAAGAACACTGCATTTCTTAAAGAAAATACTGTATTATAAATTACTCAACCCTCCTGTTTATATTTTAATATATACCACCTCCAGATGAAAGCAAGTGAATTATATTAGCTTTCTTTTAATAAATAGCAATAATAGACTGAGAATTCAAGCATGTTTCCATCAAAGCATCTTGCGGAACCTTATCTTTGTTAATTGATTTAGCATTAGGTATTGATTGAAAAGTTGGTATTCTTACTCTTCTTATTTTGTGTTACTGAATTTTATTTCCACCCAATTGATACATTTTATTTTTAGATTCCATCAGGAATTCTGACAATAGAATTCACAGGATGTAATTGATATTAAGTATTATATTTAATTGCAGTAGTAGAATAATTGCAGGATTTATAATATGAATCAGAATTTTTTTCTGCTAGGTGTACTTTTCTTCCCAAGGTCTCCTCTGTTCTTAGACATTTTATTTAATCATGCTGCTTTTCAAAGTAATTTTACTGAATAATTGGTTCCACATAGCTCCTTGCCTATTGAAATTTTTACTTTTCTTTCAGGATTAAATCAAGTCTTACATTCTTGAGAAAGACTTCCATGCATGTTTTTCTTTTCCTTTTTTTTCTTTTTGGTCTATTTTGAGACTATTTCTATGACAGGCAACAAAATTATATATATATATATATAATTTCTTTAAAAGTTTGAATCTATTCATTGTTGTTTAACAAGGTTATAATTCTATTAATCATTGGAGGCAATTTTGATTTTTGCTTCTGGTTTTGGCAGAAGCTCTTAGCTGATTTATGTTCCCACTGAGAAGAACTAGAAGTGTTGGATAGAATATTTTGAACAATTTACTTGACGGCATTAGAAAGGACCTATGCTTCCAAGTTCCAAAGGGCTAATCTCCTTGACAGAAGGGAAATATGGATAGGTAAAGTAATATATGGTGCTGTGTTTTTTCTTGCATCATTTTCAAATTCAAAAGCAGTATCTAAGCAACGGAACAGAATGTTTGGCAGTCTGATAGGATGAAAGCCATAGCTCATGTAATTCAGACTCTGCCTTGTGGAGGAGCCAACTTAAATATCCAAAGATTCACTAATCACTAATCTAAAGGTCTGTAATACCCATAGATTAAGTGTAAAGTGACACTTCTCAAAAGAGTATATTCACTTTTCAAGTCAATCCCTCCTATAAATTATGGCAAACTTCCATATCCAAGTATGTTCAAGAAAAAAGTTCCTACCAAACAATAGTAACCAAGACAGTAGATAGTTAAAAATTCAGTAGATTATTCTGTAAAACTTTAAAAAGTAAAAGTAAAGGTTTAGTGTTATAGAGCTTTCTATAATATTGCTTTATCTTTTTTTCTCACAATTTCTAGGGAAAGATTTTCAATTTTTTCGATGGATTTATTCCAATTATTTTTATTTTACATTTTATTTTTAACATTTGAAAGTCATCCACTTATTCTCATTTTTAATGAGATATTCAGTCATGCTGAAATTACTGTCATAGATAGACATAGCCACAAATGGCACCTAATTGAGAATCTGGAAATAAACCTTCATGTTAATGGTCAATTATTAAATATCTTATTAAAAATAAGAATAAGTGAATGCCTTTCAAATGTTAAAAATAAAATGTAAAATAAAATAACTGGAATAAATCCATTGAAAGAGGTGAACATCTTCCACTAGAAATTATGAGAGAAAACAAAACAGTATTATAGAAAGTTCTAAAGCAGCCAAGAAAGCCACAGCCCTGCTGGCAGGCATGCCAGCCAGGTTTCAGAGACCGTGGGCCAGGGTCACTTCAATATTTATTCCGTCAGCTCATTGAGGACTTTGATGAGTTGCTCGTTGGCAGCCTCTATGCACTCTGCTTCCACTAGAATCTACAAGGAGCGATCTGTGAATTTGACATGGCAAGAATCCTCTCCTTTTGCTTACTCTTTGTCAGAAGACCCAGGGATTTTGCAATGACAGCAGCCTTAGGGGGAACAGTGTCCAGCTGGTAAGGTCTGTCTCTGAAACTGTAAGGGAGGATGATTCTTCCTCCACTCTTCTAGGTTGTTTTGATTGGTCTAATAGTTAAGTCAATACAACAAAGGTTAACAAGAGAAAAACAAATTTAGCTTTTCACATATGAGTGGCCCGCACAGACATGAGGGGTCCAAAGACACTTGAGTAAAAGCAAGTTTATATGCAATCTTTTTAAAAGTTTTTAACTATGTTATTTTTAAAAAATAATTTTAAGATGTCTTTTCTTTACAATGCTATATTCTGTTAAGGATACTGAAATTGCATCTCAGTCTGTGAGTATTTCACACCTCACAAGAGTTCTAGGATCCATTATTGTTATGTGAGTTGGGTGTAGTTATGTGTTAACTGGTTTCCCTTTTTATTTTCTTCTTCGCTTTTCCCCTGAGATGTATTTTGAGGTTATCTTGAAGTTAACATTGAGAATTCTCTGTTTATTTCTATTTGAAAAAAGATTAATCTTACACTCATTCTAATCATCCACATTTTTATTCATCTCTCCTCCTTCCACTTTTTATATTTGTTGTCTTACTGTTTTTAAATGGGATTTCTTCACACTTTATATAGTGTCCTTTAGTATTTTTTGTAGAGCTGGTTTTCTGGTGATGATTTCCTTTAACTTTTGCTTATCTGAAATGCCTTTTATCATTCCTTCAGTTCTGAATTATAATCTTGCAGGGTATAGTACCCTAGGTTGAAAATCTTTGTCTTTCAGTACTTTTAATACATCATGCTATTCCCTTCTGTTCTCTAGAGTTTCAGTTGAGAAATTCACTGACAATCATATAGGGGCTCTTTTATATGTGATTTGTTTTTCTTTATCTTCCTTTAAAAATCTTTATCTGGTAATTTTTACATTTTGATAACAATGTGTCTAGGTGTAGGTATGTCTGGATTTCTTTTATTAGGATCGTTTTTTAGCTTCCTAGGTCTGGAAACTTGCTTAATTCCTCAGGTTAGAAAGGTTCTCAGCTATCATTTCTTCAAACACAGCTTCTACCCACTTTTTTCTATCCTTTCCTTCTGGGACACCATGATGCAAATGTTTATTTTGATGTTATCCTATGGGTTGAAATGCTGTTTTCATTATTATTATTATTATTATTTTTTGCATTCTTTTCTCTCCTTCTTCATCTGCCTGAGTGCATTCCTTTCATCTATCCTCCAGCTCACTGATTCACTTGGAGGCTTCATCTGTCCTATGCTTGAGTCCCCCTATTGAGTTCTTTAATTCAGCTATCATATTCTTCATTTCTTTGATATCTTGCTTCATTTCTTCTCTCTTTTTTTTGTTGCTCTTTCTCTTCCTCTATTGTTTTCTTGATTTCCAAGACTGTTTATATCACTGTGGTCCTACATTCATCCTCAGGTAGTTTGCACATGTCTTTTGTATTCTGATTTCCCCTGGGGTTTTAATTGGATCCATCATTTCTCTTATATTTCTCTTCTTCATTCTGTTTAACATTATGTTTATGTTTCTGTGGGTTAGATTTCTCTGCAGTGACAGCGACTCAGAGCAATATGGTGGGAGGGAGCAGAGTGGGGGATTCTCCTATTTGCCTTCAAATTACGGTGGCTCTATTCTTCCAGTGGTTCCACCCCCTCTGCCACTTTATCCCCACTGAGGCTGGGAGTCCCGAATTCCAGCTTTCAGTCTGATGCCTTCACCTAATCTTGTGGTGGTGATGGCTATTGCTGTGTCTGCAGGCCCATGCCAGTGCTTCCACACCATGTGTATCTGAAGAAAAGTTTTCTGCAGAGAGAAGATCCAGCACATCCTACCAGGTTGCCATCTTGACTCCTATATCCCCAAATGTTTTTATTTAGAAGTCTTTTAGTGTTCTTTGTGAAAGAATTCTCAGGTGTAGTGCAAAACTGGATGAGAATCAGAGATTCTCGTAATGTTCACACAATTAGCAAAGATATTAAAATGTATAGGATTATTGTTTAAATTGAATTGATAATTTATACCCAGAATGTACAACCACTTCTGCCTCTTTCCAACTATATAATCTGGCTAGAATTCACTTTTGGATTCCCAACACAAGGGATCACCACTGATATCCAGTCATTGAAAAATTGTGTTGAATACCTTCTATGACAAGAAACAGAGTGGTTACTATCGACACATATATGAACAAGGCATAGATTTTTTGACTATATGAAGTTTACAATTTAGTGTTATATGATAAAAATGTTGGCATTTTTAATTTGTGTAAGTCAATAATGAGCCTAAGCCATTCATTAATCCATTATTTTTCATTGTGATTAAACATTTGAGACTGTATTTTTCAACTTGTATTGCCTCTTGGTAGTATAAAACTTAATGATTTTACTTTTCTAAGTGCACAGGGTAAATTTCTCTTGTTTAATATATATTTTCCTGTCTGCCTCAAAGTACATTTAAAATAATTGATAAAGCAAGTTTTTTTCCAGAAATTCAGGAATGCCTGCATTCATTTGACAATAAATGGGATCACTAATTTTAGTTTAAGGAAAACATTATGATGATAATTGTTGTATAGATAGGAGAACTGTTTATACCATATTTCATCCTAAAATCCAATAAGTAGAATAGGCAGTTTGTAGGGTTTGGGAATGCTATGACTGTTTATTAGAATAAAAGAAAAATTCTATTTATAATTCTAAGAATTGATCTACCTCTGAAAAGGTGAATAAGGAAAAAGTATAGGAAAGAAAAAGTAAAAAGTGAGACTCATTTGACAAATTTTATCTGGAAAATAACATTGCACACATTTCCAAATGTATTTTCTTGGTTATATGTTTCCTCGCATGGCACGGTGTATTTGACACCACACAATATGACATGTCAAAAGCAATATCACAAATGGAAAATAGGACCTGGCAGATTTGGGGCCTCTGAAGCGCAAGATTTGGGTGTGTGTGTGTGAGTGTTTTTTTCCACACTACTTAACATTTTCAATTTTCCCATATTGTCGATAAAAATGCATTGACTTACTTCTAAAGTTTTTCTCAATTTATTTTGTTGAAACTTCCCAAAGTTTCATTTACTTGAAAAAAAATAAAATTTAAAAAATACTATTTGCAAAATCTCAAATCTAGGATACAATGAAACAATAAGCTTGGAATCATTTTTTAACTGAATCTCCAGATCATTTAAAAACATTTTAAAGAAGGTGATTTTAATACTATGAGAACTGGACTGCAATTCAGCTTCAAAGAGATAAAATTAAAACTAGGATCAACAAATTGTAATGAGGGTTTCCAACTGGATGATATCTCAACTGGCATCCAAGGAAATGCTCAAGCATTTTCTTAGTGGTTATTGCTGTCTCTCTAAAAAGTTTTGGATTTGTTCATTTCAAATGATAGCATGTATTATGAGTATATTTTTCATTATCAGGTTGCATGTGTATCCCAGTACAGCCACTAAGTTGTAATGCCCTCTTTTGCATTTGAGCCTAAGATAATATTTCCACCAATTGAAAGCCCAGTCACCTCATAGTTCAACAAGCATCTAATGGCTTCACGGACACTTATATAACAGAACTGCAGTGAGTGTAATGGGCAGACTTAAGACGATGGTGGAAATGGCAAGGGGAGATCAAGCCACATTTTTAACCAGGTTAGCTTAGTACATGTCTTTGAAATAAATTATTAACAAATAATTTTATTCCTTTAATATAGATTTCAATATTGTTGCAATATTAACAGAAAATTTTTACAGAGTTTTGAGGTAAACTTAATTTGAAATGGCAAATCACATACTAGGACAATTTGATAAAACCTAAAATCTGATTTTCCCTGACAAACAAAACTTTGAATTTACCTATAACATCTGTCAAAAAAAAAATCTGTGTTAGTATTTAATGTCAGGGTGAATTTTATTTATATATATTTGCGTATAAACATACATGTATATTTATCAAAAAAAAAAAAAAAACAGATTAAATGTAGGACTTACTCCCAAGCTACATTTTTATGCTATTAGACTCAAAATCAATGATTCAATTTTAGGAAAACAACATAGTCTATGACAAAAAAAATTAACAATTTTCTGAATAGATCTTTATCTCATTTATATAGTTCTTTTGTTTATAATGTTATGTAAGAACCATAAACATAAGTATATTTTCTTTTTCTTTTTTTGCACACCGTGGATCTAGGAATAATTTTTTTCACTCTCGACAATCCTCATATATAGGACATATACATAATTTATTATCCCAGTAAATTACTTCTGAAAGTAAAACAAAACACAAATAATCATTGCTTGCTGAGGTCAGGCATAAATCAGAAATTATCTGGGGAAACTGGGATATGGTCATCTAGCATAGGTTACTCTATTTTGGAAATTAGTAGGCTTAATCCAGTCCTTTGTTCTGATGATGAAAAATGGCATTCAAAGTCACGTCACTAGTGACTAGGCTAACACTCTGTCTTAGGACTTCTGAAATTATTCTTCTGATGCTCCTGCTTCCTTACATAGTTTTAAAAGGACTTTCAAATGACTACAATGCATATCAGTTATGAAATTTCAACTGGCCAAAGAGTCAGGAATGCTTAAAATATTAGAGTATATATATCAGCAGTGATTTTCCACTGTGAAAATGGATTTTATGTATGTATATATATATACATCCTTCTATTAATTAATATCTTCACCTTGTTGAATTTGTCACATTCCAATACTGAATGTCAACAACATTGGTGTTTACTAGTACAAATATATCTGACACCTAATGCACAAAAAATTTCTGGTTCATTTTTTGGATACCAAGCAGGTCAGTTCAATTCACTACCTCCCACCAATTTTCTACTCTCAATCTTTGAAAAAGATTGTGATAGATATGCTCAAAAATAATTCAAAAACATTTTTATGCTAAACTTTTTAATCCAAGAAAGTGAAGACATCCATTTTAAAAAGCGTTTTACAAGTGTGAAAATTGGGAGGGAATTTAGAGTAATCATCCACAGACCAGGAAATGCAGGTGGCTGGAATGCTTTTCCTTCTTCAATAGTTTTCCAGATGGTACAGCTTTTATTATTATCAGCTACATTTGCTAATGCAGTTCTGCTAAAAGTCACATATTCTGAAATGATATCTTACTCTTTTTATGTCTTCCCTATGCATGCCATCATTAGACACCATTGATACAGAGCCACCTGTGTATACAGCACTCAACCAAGCAAGGCATTTCTGAAGTCATTTGGAGAGAGATGACAGCAGGTGAAATTGGAATTTTCCCAGAAGATGTTCATTCTGAATTCAGAGGCATTCTGGATATTCTTGAAGAATTTCTTTCTCAATTTGCATTATCTCTAAATATATTGCAACATACTTTTCCAAGCTTACTAGCTGTGTCGCAATACATGCATTAAAAATTAAGCTTATTCTATGCAGGCTTAGATAGATGAATTAACTAAGAGGCATACCTTAAGTGCACATGTGTGTAATGTTCAGGGGAAGAAATTAAATGTAGCTCCTTAGTTTGAGAGAATTAAAGTAGCTCAGAGAGCCCTTTCTTTATTGACCTGGCCATGCTTTTAGCACCTTGTTTTTGTTGATGCTAAAGTGGTTGACCCTTGTGAAAAACTGATTTATTTCCAAGCTACTAACCTATATGGCTAATCCTTTCTAATATGGGAGGCAAGAGGAACATCAGCAGTCACATCCAGCTTTTTGTCTCTAACAGTGTTCCACACAGCCTGCCCAAGTGATTCCAGAAGCCTGTCTTGTTCGCTGAGATTTGCCATGTTCACGGTGCATCCCTTGAAGACAACACCGTACAGCAATGAAGATATTCTAGGATTTACATGGGTCTCCTTTCTAAATTCAACTTTAAAAATTCTGCTAAATAAACCCTAGATTTGTGGATATCTATGTCAAAACCTGTGAACCATGAAGAATTCAGCCACTTTTAAAACATTGTTTTATTGTTGCAGTGTTAGATGATTTTTAAGATATTGAATTCACATCATATCTACCATCAGAGTCTTGAGCCCTTTACCATCACCTTATTAATTACTTCCTTTCATTGTTACCACCATTTCCTTTCCCTCCCCCTCTTTTTAAATTTGATTTTATTTATATGTTCACACTGGTTGTTTGCCAATTTTAGATCCTTGGGTTGTATGTGGACTACACTCATTTTGAAGCTGCTGACCTAACCACTACTCCACCAGGGCACTTCTCCTGCTCTTAGCCATAGTTTTACATCCTATGAATTTTGTTGAGATATGTCTTCTCATTTTGTTTCTTTATATTCCACATACGTGTAAAACAAATCTCTATTTCTCTTTTTCTTTCTAACTTATTTTGCTTAGCATAATCACTCCCAGTTCCCTCCAGGTTGTTGCAAAAGGCACAGTTTCATCTTTTTAAGCAGTTGTATAGAATTCCATTGAGTATATGCTTAATTCAGTCATTTTTATACGAAATAGTGAGGAAATAGAAGACAGAAGGAATGGTGAGAAAATTCTGGATGCTAACATTGACTATACTTTTTCTGTGCCAGCCACCCTTCTAAATCCTCTCAATCCATAAAACATACAGTATAGGCATTTCTGTTATGTCCCTTTTCACAAATGAGGTCATTATGGAACAAAGAGTTAAAGTGACTTGTCCATGTTTACATGGATGATCAATGACAGAGCTGGGGTGAAAATTCAGGTAGTTTGTCTCCATGATACTTGTCTGAAACACCCTTGCTGTACAGTTAGAGAAACACATCCTCAGCAGGAATTTCTCATACCTTCCCAGGTTCTGTTCTTATGGAGCAGAAACTCACAGGATCCAGCATTGGATACATGCTTCTTTCCTGAAATGTATTTTCTTCTGAATTACTTATAACATAATTTATTTCACTGTGAGACCAACTTTTGCTTGAGTTAAAAAAAAAAAAATACCCGTTTGTAATACATAAATGCCTTAAGTAAGAGCATTGAACTTTTTCACACAGAAATAGGTTATTATAGTTATCAAGAGACTAAAAAACCCCAAAAAACCCTAATATACGATCAATATCCTTATATACTGGTTGGTACACAAGACTCTTCTGCCACTGCTCTACTCAGAAACCATCATCCAAATGGGTGGGAGTAAATATTAGGTAAGAAAAAGCAAAGGAGATTATGGTGAGAAAAATGGGAAGTAATCTGACCAACAAGATCAAGGTGGGAAGAATATCCTGTTGTATGAGGTCAGCATGTTGTATGAAGCCAATAGGGAGGAAATGAATCAAGAAAAGACTTTTGTTAAAGGAACTTTTACCTCTGTTTTCAACTAGACTTAAACTGAAGCTTTGCTCAAGATTTGCAATGATTGGGCACTCTTCTAGTTTTCTCTCCCGTTTTAGGATCTTATAACTGCTTTACCTGTGTTATAAGGCAAGTATCTCATAAAGGCAGCAGGCTACTAACTTGAAAAGAAGCCCAATCTCTTGCTTTTTTTATCCTTAATGATGTAGTTGCATGGTCTTAAAAATATGGCTTAATAAAGGAAAATCTTAGTTTTCCTCACTGGAAATTAAAGATCATGAAATAAACTTTAAAGAATCAATAAGTAATAAACTCTGCTTGCAAAATCTAAGCCATGTTGAAGACATTATTATTGCATGATTTTTACCTTACATGGAGTTTCGCTTTAAACACTCGGTTATTTCCGGCCATTTTAATGATCAGGTGCAACAGGGGAGGGACTAGTTTTTGATACAACATAGGTGGTAAAACTAACAAAGAGAGCAATTGAATTGATTGGCCCTAGAGTTTCACACAGTATAATCAGAGTACATATCTTAACACTCTTATTTCTTACATAGAACCCCATGTTTATTTATGAATTCCTAAGTGTATAACAAATTTTTCAAATGTTCCTTAAGATTTAAAAAAAAAGAAAAGAAAAGTGAGGGATGCGTTTTATCTCAAAATAGGGAAAACAATTTTATCAAGCAAAGAGAGAACTAAAGTTTAATGTTTATTTATTCAATAGTTGATGATTCATGTTTTTCAAACACTTCCAAATATAAAATCATTTTCATGAAATTTTCACACATTCTTTTTTTTTACCCATCTACTTCCCATTTCTCAATATATAAGCCATTGCTACAATTTTTTCGGTTTGTGTCCAGAGTTTTTATACACATATAAGCATACATGTATATGTACATATGTATTTTTCTCCTTAGAAAAACTTTAAAATATTTTCTCTTGACATTTTCACTTAACAATGCACTTTGTAGCGCATTCCCATGAAGAGGTAAGGAGATGTCCCATTCTTTTAATTTTTTAAAGATCTTCATTAATATATTGGAATGATCCTAACATTTTGTTTCTATAAACAATGTTGAAGTCAATAGTCCCATAAGACCATTCCTTTGCATGTTTACATATGTAACTGAAATAACTTTTCAAAGACTTGAACTGCCCTGTCTTTGGATTTTATTGGATTGTCCTTAGCAGGTATTGTAGTTGATACTCTAACCATCAAAGAAGGAGAGCAGAACACTGAAATTTAAGTTCAATTTCAATTGTAGTCATATTTCTGTGCTTTTATATTAGAATAATTGTACTTCCATCATTAAATTTTGTTAACTCTGTAGGTCTATCCATTCTATGCTACAAACCATTGCCATCATATTTATCAGATATTGGAGAGAAAGAATCTCCTCATACATTAAATGCATAGATGATGGAAATCTACAACTTTACCTGACAAAGTACCAAAAGTAAAATAATGGTGAATCAGATTACTACAGATTGCAGAACTTTCACTTTTATTTTCTGCTTGAAATCTGTTGTGTCAAGTAAAAGTCATCACCAGCAGCTCCTCGCTGTCCCCCCAACCCACACTCACCACTACCTACTGATTCTCCCATTTTTTGTTTGTGAATCAAGGATACCTGAGCATATACCTCACTGAGCATTTGTCAGCAGGGGATTCTCAAGCCAATGTACTGATTCATTGTCTTTAGACAAATTGCAAGTTTGGGGCCAGTTCTTTATCTGCCAAGTTCTCAGTTTGAATCTCAGACCTAGCTGCATTCTCATATCTTTTCAATGTCTGTGTTGCAGTGATTCCACAGTGCCCCATCAGTGCAAAATTCAAAAAACATCTTAGTAACCTTCCTTACAAAGAAGACAGCTGTATCTATAAATATGGGAAATACTAAAGTCACATTGCTCTTCAGTTTTGCTTTCTTTTGATCTTACTGCCACTGTGTTAATTCAAGCCTACTTTATTTTTCATTTGTATTGCAATAACTTCCTACAAATGTACATACATTTTCCCTTTGGATAATTTGTTTATTTCAATTATTTTTTGCTACACTGATTTCTCAAAACAATAAGAAATTGAGTTTGTTTATGCAGATGATCATAAGAAAGTATGGATCATTTCCATAGAGTAAAAATTCTATATATTGATTAACTAATAAGTATATAGAGAATTGTGTATGTATCATATTATTTTAAACACTTAAATTAGTTGTATCTAAATTTGTTACATTAATAAAGTGAAAGTTATTGTCAAAAAATCACTTGAAATGCATGCTCCGGGAGTATAAAAAATATATTATTTTTGGTGCCTCAGGAGGAAAAAAACAATATAATATCGTGAAAAAATTTACCTCAGAGAAGAAAATCAGTGGGAAAGAAATGAAAGTCAGATTTGTTTATATATGAAAACAGCTGGAAGGCCTCTAGTTGGCTGAATTCAGTAATTTCTAAGTTATTCCCGGGAAGATATATGTGTGTTTCAGATTGCTTTTAAGTTGTCTCAGACATAAAGACAATCTTGTGTGCTATAAATGTGTTTATAATTAGAATGGTTTTACTCCTATGTAAATAAATTATATTTTTCAAAATTTACAAAGTGAATATTATATAATTTCTAGCTATAACCTGGGTTTCACTGACTATATTTGAATAAAAATACATATTGAAAATATTAAGACAGTACTTTGTTTCATTTTAGATAAGAAACAAATGAGGTGAATGCCGAATTGAGAAAATTGCACTGGAGTTATAGGACGAATCTGGAATGTTAATAAAAACTTTGTTTTTATGAACATGTACTAAGGTTGATCCCTTCCATCCTCACTAGCTGAGTGATATGGGGAAATTATTTTATACTTATATTGTTTCATTTCTTTATATGCTAATAGTCTTAATATGATCTATTCTGATAATGAGAAGATGTCTACAATAATAAAAGCATGTAACACAATCTTAGGAAAATGTTTTTGTGGTTATCACCATCATCACCATTATCATCTCTTATATGTTTGGATTATGTTGGCCCATGTCCTATATTCAGATGTGCTTTGTGATTTGTATTGTGTATCCACTCTGGGATTAAGTATATATATATATATATATATATATATATTCTTGCGTGGTGTAGTGTGTATTTTCTGAAAATATATTTATATAAACATACATTTATCTTAGAGAGCAAAATCATTTATTTTTCATAATTAAATCCCTACAAGGTCAAAAATGAGAGTATACACCAATATTAACAGAGCATCACTATGTAAAGCATTGTTCAGACATTTTTTAGGTAAATGTTAGGTTTTCATGAGATACTGAAGCTTTGAGTCCTTTAAAAGCTAAAGAGCATGTAGGCAAGATCCACAACAGTAGCTCTTTTCGCCCTATAGTTTATAGATTTTTTCACAACACCCTGACTATACCCCATGTTCCACAGTCATGTCAGGTACATAATAAACATTCAGTACCAATTTGTATAATAAACAGAAGACCTAGGAAATGATGCCTGAATGTCAGATTTTTAATGAACTCAAGTTTCCTTCATTTGTAGACAGCGTCATCTTTATTTTTCTGACTTTTTTAAAGGAAAATGATTCTTTGTTCTGATTCAGAACTTTGGTTCATTTTTCTACACTGTTTTAATGGAATTTCATAGAATGATATCAACATATCAGTAGTAATATTAGTTGAACTGAAATATTAATTTGGCTGATAACATCACAATATGTCCCTAATTTGCTGTGACAAAATGGTTATGATGAACTTAACTCTTCAAATTTTTAATTATAACTGTTACTAGAGATTTTATTTTGCTATCATGTCTGTAGATTTAACTTCCAGAGCCAATGCTAACTAATTCAATAGCAATTTATGACTGCCATTCCCACTGTAGGTGGGCTCTGGATGAAATCCATTGCAGTTCAGCAACTATCGTGCCAAAGAGGAGCTCTACAGAATCGCAAGCTGTCTTCAATATAAACTTGTCAGTTGCTGGGTCTCATCACTTGTTCAGCTCATTAGTCATAATGCCTTCCAAATAAGCAAATTGGATTACTGTGGGACAATGGACAAATATTAATGGATATTACTTCTCTGAGAATTCAGTGTCAAGTTACAGTAGGTAGTATAGTAGTAAGATGGAAAGGCTAAAAGGTATTTCTCTCTTGAACTAACTCTTCCATCTGTTAGCATGAACTCAAGTTATACCCAATAAATTTGAGACCATTGTGAAAGAAGTTCAATTTAAATTAAAGACAATTTAAATTTGGAAACAACTTGAATAAAGGGAGTCATTTTTTATAAAAGCACACAGAGACAGATACATATATAAAAGTTCATTTTAATCAAATGCTTATCAATTAATAAAGTTCTGAATTGGCTTGATCTCCTGAAGAACCTAATGTCCTTCAAAGAACGTCAAACTAACTTAAGCAGTTTTTGCCCTCTTTATTAGCTCATTTAGGATTTTTTATTATTATAGTCAAATAAAACATTTTTTATTCAGGTACATAGTGGATAGTATTATGATTAATATAAATGGGCGAGTTAGAACATAGAATTTGGAACAGACCTCTGAGATTCTTGTCTCCTGCCCAAAGAATTGAAGCAGATACCTGTAATATTTTATTGCTTGAAAGAATACAACATATATGTACACTTGTGTCTTCCCCTTGAAAAGCAAGTATATATTAATGGATTTGAAGAGTCAAAGTCAAGATGCTACATAAAAGTAAGAAATAAAGTAAAGTTTCCAAAGCAATCATTCATTAAGAGTTATTGTATAAAGTTTCTAAAAGGACCTGTCTATAGACCGAACTCATGGAAAAGTCAATTTCTGAATCAGATAACCAAAACTCGTAGAGTTGAATGGGAACAAAATGATCGTCTGATAATGAAGAAAGGACCATGAAATGAGATGCTTCCTACTAAGTATTTGGACATTATTACACCTCTCTTCATATCATCTTCATCATCATTACCATCATTAATTGTATTTGTTTCAACAGTCATGAAGACCAGTACCATCAGTTAAGAATAAACCCCAGGCTTGATAGCCAATTGTTCATTTATATATCACCCAAAATCTGGTTAAAAAGATATACACACTACAAGAATGTAGTGTTATCAAATTCAGTTAGAAAAACCTGAATAAGTAGAATTCCATTTAAGGATCACATTTTGATATTGTGTACATGTGACTTATTTTCTTCATTTAACTTCTGCTTCCCTTTCTCCTCCTCCACTTCTTCCTCCTCATCTTTTCTCCAAAAAATATACATTACCTGTAATAATAGAATATTTAATTTTAGAAGTATGCATCATAAGAGAGATGCAAACTAAGTTACATTTGGTTCAGTTGGGATGCAACAGATGAGGCTTTAATTTAAAAGTGTAATTTCAACTGATTCTAAAAGGAAGTGAAAAATCTGGACGTGGAAATATTACGTAGATGGAAGGAATTGCATTGTATTTTTTAAAGTGAAACCAAATCAAACTTAATGTCAGACTTCCAGGTCCCCAGTATGGTGATAGATAAATGTCTGTTGTTTAAGTCATCCATCCAAATTGTGGTATTTTGTTATAGTTGCCTGAGTCTAATATATACTTTCTGAGTAGTCTGTCATTAAATGGTCATATATTCTCACACTCTCAAACCACAACTCTAGTAGTGTGGTGACAAGAACCACAGTTGAGGTTTGAAACAAGAGGTTCAAGATGTGTGGTGTCCAGACCCAACATACTACCTTGCTCTATTGCAGAACAGAATGGGCAGCAGCATTTGCCACTGACGTAGAGCACTTATGTACACAGCAACTCTTGGTTTTATTTGCAAGGAGACAGATTTGGACCAGAATGGGTATCACAGCTATGGACTTTCCAGAGTACAGTAACAGCTTATTTCAACAAATTTCAATTGTTTTACTAAAATTATATCCCAAATACAGAATAGGTCATACTCGAAAGCATAAGAACATATATTACTTTTCTGAAGTTCAAATCTAATTGGCTGCCCTTCATTTTTATTTGATGAATCCAGCAAGCCTGCATCATGTTGTGGCTAACACAGTTGTTAACTTAGAACTTTCTTGCTCCGTTGTCTATATTTAAGATTTAATTGGTGTTTCTATGTTCTCTCTGTAAAAGATGTTCTTGTTCTTCCTCCCATTTTATCTGTATTTGAAACACATGTGCTCTAAGAGGTTGACCTATGACTAATACATCTTACAAATTCCTAACCTGTTTATCTATATCACTTCTCATGCATTTTATCCATCTTGCTGTATTTCTTTCATACTGAATCTGAATAAAATATTCTTAAAGAATACAACAAACACCTGTTGTTATTATCAAGCTGTTATTATTGTTAATATTTTATGTCATTTCCAAAAATAGGTCAACTCCAAACCAAAATTGATTTAGAAAAACAGTATATATTTGACTAATTTTGGGATGGTAACCCTGTTCTAACGCAGCCTCTCTCAGCTGTTGAAACTGAAACTTCCTATCAAGATTCGCCCAAAGTTTGGACCAATACCTGAATAAGATGAAATCTTTACTTCTCTATAGGAGGGGGAACATGGATGTATAGAGAAATAAAACCCTTCTCAGGGTAGCCTCAAGCCGATCAATCAGCAAGCCTTTTTTCCTCCTACTCATCTGAGTCTCTCTGGTTTTAATAGATATCGGTGGAAGATAACTGTTCTTAGGGAAAAGATAGCAAGTCAGCTCCAAGACATGCATCAGTCCCTTGAATGCATAATACTTTTCAAAAGGTGGACATTTTTCTGTGGCTTATCTTCCAGTGGAATTATTTTTTAATCTCCAATCTCCTCCACCATTGTGAAGTTATCTTTTTTCTTTTCTTTTTTTTTAAAGGAAAGGTACAGAGAGGAATGAAGACAAGTGGCAACTATGAAAGAAGAGAGATGAGGAAGAAGCCTTATTATTTTTATTTAGTTGTTCACACTGGTTACTTCCCCCAGGCTTCTCCCCACTCCTCCTCCCTGCCCCTGCCTTTGCCTCTCCACAGTGGGACTAAATCCAGGGGTATATGACTTCAGGGTGAGCCTGCGAAATTATCTCTTATGTCTCAAATAAAATATCATTTTCCTCATTCTAAATTAAGTGTACTTGCAATACACTTCTTTCAAGGCATGTATTTCAAAAAATATAGTGCTTATTTTTTATTAATTGAGTAATATCTTTGCAAATAACATGCAGTTTTATTGTAGTATTATTTGTGATAGGAAGAATAAATTCCAGAGTGTTCATTGATGGAATCTTGTTTGTGTTTCTGTCCTTTATAGGTGTAACATAATCAAGTTGAGTTATATTTGTTTTGGGTCTGACACAAAATGAGTCAGTAAATTACATTGATATTCCTATATAAATTATTGTCATTTTAAAGAAAATCTCCAAGTTTTTCTCTAAAATGAAATTAGGAAAAGCAGTGTCAATAGAATAAATATATTCTTTCTTAAAGGAATTTCTCTGAAGGCTTAACTTTATTTTAATTTAACCCTACACTTTCTATTAAAAATTTCTCATTCTCTGATAATTATATATAAAAAGCTGATTTTGTTTTCACATTGGACTAATCTTATTTTATTATTTTTACACTAGAGATCTGAACTTTACTGGTGCCTCTGCATGCATATTGGAGTATCCCAATTCACTAATGATGTTCTCCTAAAGAAAAATATAATTTGAGCAAACTAGAAACCTATTATGATATGATAACAAAAAGAGATGCCACATGAGGTAAAACTGACAAATGTTTCAGAACTGTGAGGAGACAGGTGTAGTCAAGTTCTGTCATCTTCAGTTCCCAAGGTATTTTACATTTTTCTAAACCTGACTGTCTAACACATAAGTTAGGAACCAAATGATAGCATTCAAATTCAGTCAGCATCTCAGGCTAGATTTCACCTTGGGTTTAACTCAAATCCCTGGCAAATTTTGGAGACACTTTTGCATAATTCTTAAATGTTACTCATTGTTCTGAGTTGTATCTTTCTGTCTTTAACTTCCAAACCACTACTAACAACAAATTAAGGGAAAAAATATGATAAACATACACATTTTAATGAGAACTAAGTCATTATCATTCACTATGCTACACCTTACTGTATGACTATAGGCAATAGTATTTAACATATTTCCCATACCTTCTTATTAGTTTTCTTAATTGGGATGATCAATATAAATAGAGAACATTAACAATATAAATATGGGCTACATAATATGAACATAAGCTTTAAACAAAAAATTTCTCTAGTTACTGAACTTTTATAATAATTTAAGAAACACCTAACTGATTACAAGAAGATCAGACTAGTTGAAGCTTCCCCAGCTGCCAACCCTTGCCAACTCCTCACTGATGTCTTGCCCAGATGGTTCTGTGATTAGTTCATTGAAAACTAGATGAGCCATTTATCCTCCTACAGGCAACCCATCACTTGGATTGAGGAACAGAATGATAAACTAATGAGCTCTGTGACAGGAAGCAATGCCTCTCTTAAGCTGCATCCAAACACCTTTCTTCTTGAACACAGCTCTCATAACATTGAAAACCAATGATGTAGAAAAGAACCTCAGCAAAAAGTAACAATAAAACTCAGGAGGGAGTGCAGTCTTCTACACAATATTCTAAGTGTGCAGGTGTACCCATACATGTTTGTGCGTATGTTTGTATACGTCTGTATGGGAAAGAGATAAAAGACTACATTCACAAATCAAAAATTCTCCAATGTTTGCAATCTAATCCAATCATGTTTACAATACAAGCACTGTGCTTGGCACAGAGGGTTTTTCAAAATTAAATGTTTGAAATGGTAGAGCCTAAGTAACTTATGAGAGAACAGAGACATTATTGGGTTAGTAATTTACCATGGAAAATCACTTCCTATGTTAATGTGGTTTTCCTGTTCAATAAAAGCATTTTAACAGCTAAGGGATGAACACTTTGTGTCTGTAAATCGGGGTGTTTAAATGATATTTAAGTCTCTCTGAGATTAGACTCCAATAAAAGCTGTAGAAAATGAATGTAACACTTGAAGGATATTTGCAAGGAGTTATTTTAACTTTCAGCTGTCTGCGCTTCAGTGATAATCCCTTGTTAAACAATTGATAGTATTTTTAAGTGAAGCTATTATTGCTAGCAACCTCACAAATGAATGTAAACAGGATATTTTCCCTGAACACTGCTTTTTAAAAACCTGTCAAATGTTCTTCATTTCCATTATCTTCATTGAATAAGTAATTTCAGCACTGAGCAATTTATGCATCATGTATATTCGTCTAAAAGTTCAAAAAAGGTATTAATTTTCTGATTTCAGCTCTCTTGAAGAGGTATACTTAATGTGTCAAGTATTAAGTAAATCGATGAACATTACCACCTCTTACTTATAATTATTAGAAAATGATCATAGAATCAATGAATCTTAGAGTTGGAAAATGATCCATCTTGATCATTTCAACTAGGGAAATAATTTCTTCAGATAAAATCTTAGCTAGTAATACAACACTTCAGAAGAGCAATTCTTTTTGTAACTGAATTATTTCATTCATCTTAACATTTTTGAGCTCCAGTGCTGTTTCTGTATGCATCTATAGATTTTTACACTATACCATGGAGTAATATTCTATTGTGTGGATATACCACAATTTGTTTATCCATTCACGTTATCAATGGACATTTGCTCTTTTTCCAGGTTTGACTATTATGAATTAAATTTCATTGGAAACACAAAACAAAGTCTTCTCCCTCACCATGCACCAGCATCTTAATTTGAGGGTAAATCTCTTAAGAGAAAAATTGCTGAGTCATATGGTAAGTATATGTATAACTGTATAAGAGAATGTCAAACTTTTCTCTAAATAGATTGTTTAATTTTACAATTTTACAAATATAGCAATATATAAGAGCACTTTCTGGATTGCTCAAAATTCAAACATTTGTTATTGTCAAGCTTTGTTATAATGTTAACTCTAATGTCACCTAGTGATATTTCATTGCATCTTAATTTGAAATCCTCAGGTAAACAACAATAATACCAAGCACTTCATCCTGACAACCTGACATTGATACATCTCCTGTGTATCATCTCCTGTGGTGTCTCCTGTGTATCATCTCCTGTGGTGTCTCTCTAATACCTTAACACAGTTAAATAAGTGGTTGCTTGTTTTCTTATTATTTAGTTCTAAATGTTCTTTATATATTCTGTATGAAAATATTTTGACAGCTGTATAGTGTGAATATTTTCTTTATTTCACTCTTTGACTTGCTTTCATATAGCAAATATACACATAATAGTGAATACACAAACTTATACAAAATTTATACAAATTTATATAAAAAATTTATATATAAAGAGCATATTTTTAAGCTATCAAAATGTTTTGCTACTTTTATTCTAGTAGTTTTATGTTTCAAACTTTATGTTAAAGATTGTTATCCATTTTGAGTTAATTTTTATTTATGGTATGTTGACAATGGTGAATGAATATTCATATTTTTATATAAATATTAATTCTGCCTGTCCTATTTCTTCTTAAAAGAATGCATCATTTCTTCCTCTGAATCACTATAAATGTCATAGCTATAAATAATTGAACATATTATGAATCAATTTCTAGACTGTCATTTTGTTGAGTGACATGTATCTATTACTATGCAAATATAATCATTCTTAAATTTCTGTAATTTTAGGGTATGATTTAAAATTTGTTGCTATGTATATACATATCTGTTTTTTATTAGAGAAACTCCTAGGTTTAAAACTTTAATTTTTTACTTTCTTGCAATTTCATTTTTTGTGTTTCTTTTTTCTTCATTAAAATCATGTTTTCTTTTAATATTGTGAAATTTTTATAAAAGCTACTTCAAATCATTTGTTAAATCCAGTATTTGGAATATTTCAGGGTCAGGTTTTATTGGTTGCCTTCTTTTTGAACTATGAGTAAATTGTTCAATTTGTTTTCTTAAATAGTATTTTTTTTTAATTGCACACTGAAGCATGTAGATCCTACGTTGTGTAGGTTTTAGATTCCATTATTTTCCTCTGAAGAATGCTGATTTTCATAGTAGGTTTAGTTTGACACATTGTTAGGGAAGCTCTCTGGAAAACCTTTCTCAAACCCTTCTATCTAGAAAGTACTTAAACTCCATGCTTGTTTCTTCTGACTTTGTCTTAGAGTTTGGTAGAGTGTATTAAGGGTAGATCCTTTTGTAAGGTTTACAGAGAAGATTTGTGGTCTCTAAACTGGATATTTTAGTTGCAATAATGGATTATGTCATTTCCCCACTCCAAAAATTATAAGATTCCCCAGTATCATGAAATGTTTTTAATCTCAATTTTGTAGCAGCTATTCTTTAGTAATGCTTAGGTGGTCTTGATCTGCATATGTACTGCCTAGCCCTCAGCTAAGGACTTAGATGAGACCATTTTTCTGGCGATTACCTTAATCAATATTCCCCTTTCTGCAGCGTTGCTGACCACAATACTTCAGCTTCTCTCACACTTACCTGTGCCACCTCATTCCAGCAAGACTGTTGTATTCTGTTTGGATTCCAAGTACATTAAACTCTAGGCAATTAGCTTTTCCCTAAGCAAAGAACTAAATTGGGATCTTATCTTTCGAGTTGCCCAGCTCTTAGGAGCTGCAGTCTTGCTCAGCCTGTTGTCTGTGAAATTTGGTTTTTCTTCTCTACTCTCCAAGTCCCAATCTATGTAATGAAAGGATTAATACTGATTGATTTATAATTATTTCCGAAATCTTATCTTCAATGAGTCTGGAATATATGAGCTACCATGTTTGTAATGTAACATTTGTGTTTATGTTTATTAGGCCCCAGAGTGTTTTCAGAGAAATGCAAAATAAACTTTTCACAAACATATATGCATATAAATATATAAATAAGCATTTATGTATATATTCAACTTGCTTATATGTAAACCAAAAAATCACTGCAATCTCTTGAAAGCAGTGTCTAAATATAATCACTGCAAAGTAATTTATAGATTTATATATGATACCATTTAGTGATATTCTTCAGTACTTAAATTATACAAAAAAAACTAAGAAATTCTACAATGTGTTTCTCCAGGTACTTGGGTGTCTTTAGAAAGCAATAGCAAAATAATCTCCTCATAATCATAACAACTCAACCTCATTTATCCAAGAGTATAATTATCAGATATCTTTTTCCTCCTGGATTAATACCTGATCATGAACTCAAAATAAAGAAAACACTGTCTAAATTCTTCAAGTTAATAAATTCAGTAACTTGGTCAAAAAGCACCTCATATGAAGAATTATTTTCTCCTATGAATAAAAGGGTGAAAGTCTTTCTTAAATTGTATTTCAATGAATCAATGTAATACATTTTAAATTTATTTAAAATTGTTCCACCCCTACATGTTTAAGTGACTATTTTATGAAATAATAATTATATACTGAAGCAATATAAAATGTTTGAATGTGTGAGAAAGTATTAGCAATTGTTGAGCACGTTCTGTGATAAATTTGTAAATACATGGAAGATGTTAAAATACTTTTATTCACTTTGGATGATAAAAATGTGCTCTCAAGAAACTGACAAATTGACATTTTAGTCAATCTCCATTTTATGTAGTTTTTAATTAATCAAAATATTTAGATAAAATTGTTATTTTCTGTGAGTCATCTCAAGTTAACAGCTTATTTTTTTTCCAGGAGACATGTGTGTGTATACATCTATATCTATATCTATATCTTCACTAGAATACTGGATAAAACAGCTTAGATTATCTTGTTCTGTGTGTTACAATATACTTTCCATTGGAATGAAGATTTCAAGATTCTGTGGGTGAAAAACTGGCATGGATTTCAAATTATAGTCAATCTTAGAAAATCATTTTACTCTCTCCATGCAAAATATTAAAACCTTTTTCACCTGTAATAAAATTACTTGCAGTGTTTAGAAACCCAGACTAACCAAAAGAACAGATAAATAGATCAGTGTAGTAGCATAGAGAGTTCATAAATAGATAACCCTAATATAATAACTAACCTTTGGCAAGTGAGAAAGGAAAATACAATGATAATAAGATAGCCTTTTCAACAAATTGCACTGGAACAACTGGACATACATATAGAAAAAAAAAGAATCTAAGTACTAATCTTACAACTGTCAGAAACATTAATTAAAATTTATCATAAATCCATATATAACATGATAATATACAAAGCTCTTAAAAACTTACCAGAGAAAAATAATCTAGGATGACTTTATGGATGACTTTAGGAATGACTAAAGGAGGAACTATTTAAAAAAAAGTAATAATCAAAAGTTGAATGTCATTAAAATTAAACACTTTATATCTGAAAAGACATTGTCAAGAAACTGAGAAGCCAAAAACTGAGAGAAAATATTTGCGAAAAATATATGTAATAAAGAAACATTATCCAAAATATACAAAGAATACTTTAAGTGAGAAACAAACCTTGTTTTAAAATGAATGATTGATCTGAACAAACACCTTACTAAAGAAGATAAACAGATTGGAAATAGACATCTGACAAGATGCCTAATATCATATGTCAAGCTAAAATAATGAGGCACCAGTATATTTGTATTAGAATGGTCAAAATCCAAAGCACTGAAATTACCAAATGCTCCCAAACATGTGGAATAATAGGAACTCTTCATTCATTGCTCATGAGAAAGCATTATATCACAGTCACTTTGTAAGACAATTCAGCACTTTCTTACATTTCTGAACACACTCTTATTACATAATAAGCAATCACTACTAGGTATTTACCCAAATGAGCTAAAACTTAAGTTTATAAAACAAACAAACACCCCTGCACTTGAGTGTTTACAGGATCTTTACCATAATTTTCTAAACTTGGAAGAAACCAAGACATTTAGTAGGTGAATGGGTAAACAGAAATGTTCTATGCACAGACAACAGAATATTATCATGAAAAGACAAGGAAGAATCTTTTTCTTTCTTGAATCCAATCTATATATTACCATACTTCATTTAAGTTTTTTTGAAAGAATATTGCATCTTGACAATATGGAGGAATCTAAATATGTGTAAAAGTAAGTGAAGTAAGATATATACTCTATGATTAAAATTATATGACATCCTGGAAGAGGTGAAAATATGAAGACAGTAAAAAGATCAATGATTGTTAAAATTAGGGGAGAACAAAGAATGAAGAAGTAGAACAAAAGGATATTTAGGACAGTAAAGTCATTTTACGTGATACCATAATGTTGAACACATATCATTATACATCCGTTAAAACTCACGGAATTTGCAATATCAGGAGTGAATCTGACGTAAATTATGGATTTGTGTCATCAGGCTATGACAATGTAACTTCATTAATTACAGCAAAGGTAACAGGGGGGCAGAGTATTGGTAGTGGGGGAGTCTGTGCATGGGAGTTCTGTATTTTCTGCTGAATTGTCCTGTGAATCTAAAACAGCTCTAAAAATAATTTTAAAAATATAAGCTTTATGTATTAACTCTTCAAGAAAAATGAGTAAAAAAACGTACACTGCGAAAAATCTGACTCAACCACAATGAATATGCATGATGACATGCTGTTAACTACAAAGTCAAATAGACCAATAGACCTGAGAGTTCGTTAATGAAGACACTTGTCCAGAATTTAAGTAGATAATAGTTACAATGTAATCTGTGCTAGTCCAACCACACTAGTGATATGCTGCTTGGCACTTGTTCCTGTCTTCTCAGATGAATATGCCAAGTGCATAGTATCAGAGGGAGAGAGAGAGAGAAAGTGTAAGTTTTAAAACTCTTGAAAAGAGTTGACATTTTAGAGATTGTGCCACCAATAAAATTGTTTCCATTGTCAGGGGAGAAAAAAAATACTGACAATTTTTCCTAAGATGAAAAGCAAACAATTCTCTTGTGAGTTTTTGTTTATTTGTTTTTTGTCCTGGGTCTCAAACTTGCATCCTTAAGCTTTTTAGTGGCCTGCTTCTTAGCTGCCTCGGACATATGAACCACACAGGGCACCTTAAAAAAAATTCTAAAATATTTCTGGAAAGTGTAGGAAATGAGAAAGATATTATTATTCCAAATAGTATATGTATAGTATATTATATTTTTATTTTCTCTCAAAACAGATAAAGATTCTTTCATGTATAAACAGGATGGCTTCTTTGTGGTCATTTAAATATCTGAAACACAAGTATTCATAGTTGGTACACCCTGGTGGAGTAGCAGTTTGGCCAGCTGCCTTCAGCAGGAGTCTTCCACTTATATCCCCAGGACCTAGGTTCATGTCCTGGGGAAGTAGGGGGAATAACCAAGATGAACAGCCAAGAAAAAAAAAATAAGGTGCTTCTTCCTCCTCTTTCTTTCTGTCTGCCTCTATTCGCCATCAATCTTGAAACAAAAACAAAAATACCCCCAAATATTCACAGCTTATTTTTCTCCCAGAATCCCCTTCATTAGTTGTATGACACACTTTTTAACTTTTATCAGATCTTTTCTCTTTTCTCCTCCCTTTAGCCTACATATTCTTTTGCTTCCCCTCATCCAACTGTCATATTCCAACCTGACTTAGAAAGCTAGAATTCTCCAAAGTTTTAATATCACATGACACACACACATACACACATATTGTATATATAAATATACATATTATATATGTATATAAAAATCTCTTTCATTATCTTGAATCTTTCAAACTCATACACTTCAATTTCCTGCCCATGAAGACTTTTCATTTCCGGAGCTGCTCCAGGTCAAATTGTAAAGTTAAACCAAAGCATTACTGCATATTCAACCAGTTGTTTCTATTTTCTCTTAATCTTAATCTATAGTTTTATTTTCTTCTTGTTTCTTGATTCCTTGTAGTCGATATGCTCAACTTTTCTCACCAGACAGGTTTTGATGTTCCTTCAACAAAAATTTGACTCTTTAGGGTCACTTGCATCTATCCTCTGCAAGGGATCTTCTTTAAATTATTCCAGGTGTGGTCTATTTTCAAAAACAGATTGAAAATAAAAAGGAAGATACTACCTTATCTTATCACATTTCTAAGTTGTTTTCATGCAACAGAATAAACTTCAGTGAATCTATTTAAACTAGCATCTTCACAGGTCAATCTGTGGAATTCTTTATGACTTCACTCATGAAGTGACAGCTGGGAATGAGAGACAGAAGAAATGATGGATGTACAAGAGATGTATCTACAGAAGAACTACCCGCAAATGGTGATCAGATAGGTAGACAGATAACAAGTAGAAGTTCCTGCAAAGAAAACAGGGGCAACATAGAGAAGAACTGCTCATTGTTAATTGATTAAATCTGATGTAGTGAAACAATATTCGATCCTGGGGCTCAACAAATAATTAGAATAATTTGCAACATCAAAAATAACTGGTGAAGTTTGTTTTCTAACCTTTTTTTCAGTATCTCTTTCCTTAACATCACTCTTCTCCCCAGCCTCTAAATCCTATTTCACCATGCATCGTCCTCTAGCAGAGGGCCAACACAGGCATAAAGGGCTTTGGTTTTTAAGAATTGTTTTGTAATTGCATAGACCTTCAGCTGAAGTAAAAAATGACAGAGTTGTTTTCTCTTCATCTCTTACTCTATTTCTTTACTTCCATATCCAGAGCTGGTTACAGAGCAGAATTCAAAAATAGCAGAACATCTGCAGAGAGGATGATTTTTATGTCAGAAGCCTATCCACTGAATAGACAGAGAAGGTTATGATAAAAGTATCCTGATCATTTCACTGCAAAACTTAGACAATTTTTATCATTATTCACCATGTCAGAGAAGCTTGAAAATATTCTAAAGACACTTGCATTCAAACAAAATTAAAGAGATTTACTGCCTTAGTAAATCCATGGCTCTTATATTATAAGGTATATAATTGCAAGTAAATATTATCTGTGTCAAAACAGTTAAAGATGAGATGTAACAGATAAGGCTGAGTTGGGGCAATGGACAGTGGGAGAGATGGGGTTAGGCTCTAGGTTGCAGTCCTGATTAGCAGCTGTGATATTTTTCAAGAGTCATTAAATCTCTAGGAACCAGAGCTTCTTCATCTTTAAATGGGAATGAAAATGCCCACAACCTACAGGATTTGTAAATTAAGGATATATATGAAATACTTGGCTTAAAGTCATTTCACTAAGTGTTAGTCACATAAATTTTCTTTCTTAGGACGTTCTGATATATCCCCTCCTATCTGATCTGTTAAAATATATATCTTGGGTGCACCCTGGTGACTCAGTGTTTAAGTCTGTGATCTCCAGTTGGTATAGTCCACATCCATATCAAGATGCCATGTTCCAGACCCAGAGTCAGGAGAACAACTGAGAATGAACAATTAGATAAAAATGAATAAATGCTTCCTTCTCCTCTCTCTCACTGTCTGACTATTTGCCTTCATTTCTGCCTGAACTATTATTTAAAAAAAAGAAAGAAAGAAAATATATGTCTTAGATATGCATAGTGACACTTTTACCAATCTAAAAGTCTGCTTGGATTCTCTGATTTCCTCTAAAATGTTTTCTGTTTGACTTTCTTTTCAAGAAGAAGTAATGATAACATTATCAGCTGATGGCATACATGGTGACTTATTGTCCAAATAGAAAATTCTTTTGTTTTATGGATGTATAAGAAGAAGAAAAAACAATAGCAGTAACATGTATTATTTTAATTTCTAAATTTATAAATATTAAATGAAGAACAGATAAAAAGTATCAGAACAGGTAGTGAAGTGATTGATGACAGAAGGAAGGATTAGGAATATGCTGAAATACAGACTGACTGGGGAAATAAAATGTCTTCAGGTGACCCCCAAGTAGAATAACGTTTGAGCAAAATCACCAAATGTGATTTAAATTATTTTTTCTTCTTCAACCCAATGAACATTTTTGGCACTTCTGTTCTTTATTCAACTAAGTTATGGAAGACTTAAGTCAAAAAATGTCACCTGGAGAAGTGACAATGAACATCCTTTTATTTCTGATGTAAAATTCCAGAAGTGAGTTAAATCTAGAATTCACACAGAAGTAAATGGACATTTCTTTCCCAGGGAGACTCGAGTTTTAAGTAACATGAACTGTTAGGAAGTTGTGTTTTCTATTTGCTTGATTTTTTCTTGTTTGCTTTTAAAAATGGATATTCAGAAACTATTCCTGAGTCTTTTTGACTCATATTCAATAAATAATTCATTCCTTAATATTGTGTCCATAAAATAAGTCAATCAGAAACAATGGTTTTATAAAACACGGGAAGAAATTTCCTAAAGATTATTCTTTGTCTGTGTCATGACTTTCTCATAAATGGCACTAATCAGATAGACTGCAGTGTTTCTTACAGTCTATTTATTGCTTAATTTTTCTTCTTCTGCCCCAATAAAAGTTTTATTCCAAACCGTGACTACTGAATAATAAACCCCTGAGTAAAATCATTCCTCTTGACTGAATGATGATTATTTTAATATTGGAGCTGCTGAAATTTTCCCCTTAATTTCTAATCATGACAGGTTTCATTTTGCTGCATCTGTCTGTGTGCCTCAACCTGTACACTCACAATTATATTTTGTATAAGAATAGAGATCACTGGATTTGAAACATGGTAGTGAAACATAGTGTAAAACTTTTGCACTGTAAACAATTACATTTGACTAGAGTTTTTCTATAATCTTCTTCCAGGGTGTCCTGTGGTGTTTCTAAGACTGTCTCTGTCTCCTTTTCAGGTCTCTGCTCATACTGTTATAACAAATGTGACATGTAATTGATTTCATGATATTATCACTATGTCTTTTGAAGGATAAGACTGAACATTCTAGCACAGGCTTAATATCACATGTGGATCATTCCTAGATTTCACAATAACCAGCTTAAACTCAGCTGGTATGATTAGGTTTATTGAGAGGCCAACAGATCAATTTATGAACAGATATTTGGTTGTTAAGTGTTTACATGCTTAGCATCGTGCCAGCTGTCAGAAGGAATGCGATTCTATGACTGAGGCTACCTCTGAAGTAGGAAACAAATTAAAAGCAAAGCTAACTTCATTGCTGAAGTTATGGAAGATAGACATGCAATAATCCTGAGCAACACAGCAGTGTAGAGTAAGTCCTGGTCAAGTGGTAAAAAGACTGAGTTTCGATCATGATTTTATAACCAACTGGCTCTGTGTTATTGGGAAAGGTTATTAGTTTCTCAGTATTTGAATTCCTAATCTCTAAAATGAGAAAGTTGAAAAGGACAATGTCTTCTACCTTTAAAATACAAGACAAGTGATGAATGTCAAGTTATCTGACTATCCTTAGTGGAATAACATGTTTTCAAATAAATAGTATTTTTAAAAAATAGTCATGTATAAAGTAATTTTTTTTCTTCAAGTCCTGATTTCTACCTGATGTACTCAGAGGAAGACATTCACAATTTCTATCTCCATCTACATCTCTTTATTCTCTTTTTAATTTAATTTCTTTCAGTTGATTGCTGCCTATGTGTGTGGAGGATAATTTTTTATTCACCAATTCAAAAATAAATGACTATCATGTACCCGAGACTGTGCTATATTCTGATAAAATAGTGAATAAATCACATGATTCCATCACACAAAGCTCAGGCTTTTGGGTGCATGGAAGCAAGGCACATTTAGATATATAAGTAATAGATAGGAAACAAAAAATTAGGAAAGTGTCTCAGACAGAAACCTATCATTGGCAATATGTGAGAAGACTCAGTCGAAAAAGAGTGATCAGGGATATTCTGAGAAGAGAACTTAAAATGAGATCTCAATATGGAGAGTACCAACCTTACAAAGTATCAGGAAGAGGGAATTCCAGGCAGAGGCACCACAGGTGGGAAGCTGGGAAAGATCTTGGCATTTTGAACAAAATGAAAGCTCAGTGCGGTAAGAACACAGCAGGCAAGTAACTTTACCTTAGGTAAAGTTGAAATAGAGACAACATAGAGATTAAGAAGGGATTTACAACCCATGTGGGTTAGATGGAATTTTTGTACATTAAAATGGTAGAAACTCAACACTACATGTCCTTGTGATGCATGTGTTAAATCTATGACTCCAGTATATTCCATTATATTCCATGTACGGATCAACACATGGTCTCAACTTGGGAAGCAGGGGCAGGGGGGAGAGACTATATTAACTCAAGTTACTAAAATTTCCAAAGTGGAACTCCTCTCTCTCTCTCTCTCTCTCTCTCTCTCTCTCTCTCTCTCTCTCTCTCTCTCTCTCTCTCTCTCTCTCTCCTCATCTTTCTCTTTTTTCTCCCCTCTCTCCTTTTCTCCTCAAATACATTCTCCATTTATATGTAGTGGGAAAGATGAACATCAGCAACTCTTATCTTACTTCTTTGCATCCTCAGAGGAGAAAGCTATCGTCTTCCTATTTTCCCAAATAAAGATTTTCATTGGTCGAGCTTTGGCCTCTTAGGCAGTATCTGTAAGCACTCATTGGGGCCATGAAGCTGGGGTATGCCGATTAAGCAGAATATCGGCTTTGCCCCATTACATGGAATGGGTAGAATCCCAACAAAAATAACAGAAACTGTAGATGTTCACATTATCAGAAGGAGATGGGGTTACATTGTAATGAAATAGTGAGACATAGAACAATTTAAGTGAAAAAAAGTCTCTTTTGAACTTATGTTTTCAAATTTGATTCACTGGGGAAAAAAAATCTTTGAGAAGGCGTGATGTCTGCTCTTCTTTGTGAACTATTATGCAAAGTATTTCCTTCTCAGCAACTATGTAGGAGGCAGAAAACATAGGAGGCAGAAAACACAAACACAGCATCTTCAATGCCCAAATTACTCAGAGGTGTGATTTGAGATCAATCTTTGGTTACTTGGTTGATATGAGAAAGCTTTGCACAGGACTGAAAGGTTGTGGGTTTGCAGCTGAGGTTACAGGTGAATTTTTCAGTTTTTCCCTAAACATTCTAAACCATAGAGCGGGGCCTTTGGGACAAAGCCATTGTATTGGAGAAGTGCCTATATTTTGGCTGACACATACCTAGGGAAGAAAACAAACGAGATTTATTAAGCCTGAATCCAAGACTCAGAAAATTTTCACGTTTTCTCTGTCATTAGCTAGGAATCTTGGGTAAGATGTTTAACCTCTCTAACCTCACAAAGATGGGGTAAGGGTTAGATATAATAAAAATGTTTTCATACATAACACAGTTATAGTGTAAAAATTAACACATGTCCTTTATCATTTGTTATTAAATAATATGCTTACACCTGATAATACCTAAAATCTTTTTTTTCAGGACTGGAAGTCATGTATCCTGTGTTATTTTTTTTCTGTGTCTCTGCATCTGTTTTTGGTAAAAATTTACATAAAGGCATTTATTAGCATAAAGTAAAAAATAAATTGCTATGAATTAAAAATATGCACTTTCTAATGTTGTAGGATGCAATGAAGTATTATTGTACAGTTATTGATGAAATTCGTTATCCCTTCTCTTTGTCTTTAGACTTTCTGCATCATCCCTATAGCTTAGTTCCAATATAACACATTGCACACCACAGAAATACTGATACTGTACTATATTGAGCAAAGTATTCTGCATGTCTGCATGTGATAAAACGGAAAATGTTGCATTATAGACTGTTGAATAGACTCTAATAGTTTTTAATCCACTGTACCACTTATCAGCTGTGATATTTTGAATACATTACTTAACTAGTTTCATTAGCATCCATACCTGAAACAGAAAAGAGGGAAAGATAAATGGCTAATATCATCTGCATGGGATTGGTAGGGGAATTAATGATGTATTTAAAGTCCCTCTCACAGAGTGAAGATTCAAAAAATGATAGCTACTTAAGTCCATGAGAAATGGCCCTTTCCATCAAGAATATTTCAGTATACTTAGGAAATAAGAACATATGCTTCCCTCTCTCCTACATCACTGAGTGGAACTTCTGACATTAGTCAGACCATTAGCGAACTGCCAACATCAGACATTGTGTAGAAAATAAATACCACCATGCTTGGAGTTGTCCATTAGTACCTGTAGATATCAAATACTAAGAGCACCTTAATGATGTCCTCTCGCTTAGTTAGTATTTTCTCTGGGGAGTTCTAGTAATTTGCAAGTGGAAAATTAAATGATACAGTTCAGGATAAAATTGAATTTCCAATAATTGTTACAGAATTAAAATGCAATTGAACCAGAAATTCCAATCAGATATGAATCAAAGCATGTTCCTGTTGAGCTCTGAGGAAAACAATCCGTGCAAAAGGATGTCATTTTGATCCTGTAAGAACCTCTGTGACATATATGTATATTCTTTTTCATTGCAAAAATGTTGGAGTCCGGGAATCTGATGAAAATCAGAAAAAAGCTTTTCCTTTGACTGGTTTTGTAGATCTTGGAACAACGATTTTCTTCTCCAAGGGCTTTTACTCAGCAGTAATATCGTAATCCAGATAAAATCTCCAAAGTTCCATCTTGGTCCAAACTTACAGCAGATATACTGCTCTGGTGTAATAAAAACCATGATCAAAGGGAGCCATTAGGGATATCAGAAACATGTTATTTGTACTAAACAATGGAAAGAAATGACTGAATATATAAAAGTCCCTTATACCTAAGGGAAAATATCCAACAGATCATTGTGGAAATTAAGCATTTTCCCACTTGATTGGGTTGACGTCATTGACTGGAGGAAAATGTCTGACTCTACCCTCCTCTTTGTCTCATCCATCCTGTATGTCAGAAAGCAGGATATCATGACATCCCTGCCACCGCGACTATGTCCAAAGGCAAGTAGCAATATAGCACCCTCTCCCCAAACCCCTGAGGGTTCAACCCTAAGGGACATGAGCCACTGATAGACAAAAACTCTGTGCAACTAATTGTAGTTCACGTACTTAAAATGTACACATTCTAAGAACTCCTTAAAATGAGGACAGAATAACACAAAGGTTTCCCTTTTTTTTCCTTTCTGGGGGTTACCATAGATACTGAGATTGCAATGGAATTACTGGCAAATTCACCTAATTGGATTTCGATAAGGGTAGAAAAAAGTACAATTACTAACCTATAGGCATGTGGTTTTATTGTGAAATAGTTAATTGCCCTCAATTATTAGCAAGCTTCTCTATAGTGCCAGGTATTGTTTGCAAACAGCTTTCCCATTTATTTTTCCTCATTATGCTTATAATAACTGTGTGTGTGTGTGTGTGTGTGTGTGTGTGTGTGTGTGTGTGTGTGTGTGTGTGTATAGAAATGGTGTATGCAGAGTTAAATGTAGAAACTCCAGAAAATAAAATACAGGTTCAGGGAACAACCACAAATTTCAGTTTCTTTATTGCTTTTGCAACTTCACTCTGCTTTATTCATTTCAATTTTCTAGACATTTGCCTGACCCTTTTTGTAATATGGGTAGCCTTGATCACCTCAATCTTGCCTCTTTTCAAAAAGTAATGAAAAATTTTTGATGGTTTCGAGGATCACAACATGATTGGATTTTAACTTTTTTTTGACCCTGCCTTTTTCAGGGCTTCATTTTTCTCTGACAAATATTTTTAGCATTTGCCCAGTGAGAATGATGTAGTTAAAATGCTGGAGCTCCCAGGACACACTGGTGAGTTTCTGTATCACATCTCTAAGATGGCTCATCCTTAGAGAGTATTTCTCTGATATTCCCTTCAAATGACTTTTTTCAGTTCACTCACAGTACCCAGAGTTAATTATACCCTATTAAATAACAAATAATTCAACATTTTTCTCTGGTCTTGCTTGTAGGGATTTGTAGATGGCTATCTTTAAAACCAATGGTTTTAAAACCAGAGAGACAAGAACTATTAGACCAAGTGTAGAATGTAAATAACTCAAATTAAATTGACACTTAAAAAACTAGTGGAATGACAAAGGAAGAATAAAATTATATCATGTCCTTACAAACTGTTTCATTTCATTTTGTTTTGTTTTGATTTCTTTCCATCATAGCAACTTTTATTTTATTTTTTTTTAATATTTTTAAAGGAAAGGTACAGGCAGGAATAAAGGCAGTAGTAGGCAGGCAGGCAGGAAGAGATAGAATGAAGAAACACTTTTATTGTTTGTTTAGTTGTTCACACTGGCTATCCCCTTCACTCCAGACACACTTACCCCTGAATTCTGGGGCTCGAATCCAGAAGTATGTGATTTGCTCCTATAGTGGCACCCGACTTAACTGCTGCTCCACCAGGTTGCACCCATACAAACTATTTTTAAACCCTTGTTACAGGATTTATGGAAGAATATAATTTTTAATTTAGTGTTTTATAACCACTTTACCCAGAAAAAATAGACACAGAAATATTAGGTGTAACTTAGAGACAAAAGATACAGATTATAGCCATGGTTCTTTGCTTTCAAGCTTTGTTTTGGTAACTCAATTTTTTATTTTTTTTTAATGAATGCAGTCTCAGAATCTAAGTTCAGTTATAAAGCCATCACTACCCTCATTTTGTGAATGCCTTCTCTCAAGAGCCCGACTGCCATTCGATTTCAACATGGGTCTTTGTGGAAGCCTCCCCACACCAACAAGCAATTCTTGGACACCTCAAGGTTGTCCAAGAATTCAGCTTAATTCAGCTCAATTCTGATACGATTTACCCAGAGATAGTGTCAGATTCCACAGGGAACGGCTCAGTCAAACCCAAACTTAGGAAATCCATTTACTCACTGTATCGCTAATTTATGACAAACTCCGGGACAGCCAGAAGGAAGAGATGCACAGATCAAGGCAGGAGGGAAGAGCATGGGTTTTCCGTGCCCTCTCCAGGGACCCCACTGTCCCAGCACCTCCACCTGTTCACCAACCCAGAATCTCATCAAACCCTATCCTCTTAGGTCTTTATGAGGACTTCGTTACTTAGGTATAAATGATTAAATTATTAGCCATTGCCAAGTGAATTCAAACTCCAGTCCCTTGATCCTCCCTGGAGATCTGGGTGGCACTGGAAGTCCCAACCCTTTTATCGCATTTGGTTCTCCAGGCAACCAGCCTCCATTCTTTGATGCTTCCAAGTCTCTTGATTCACATAACAAAAAATACCTTTACTATTCTCAACACTTAAGAAATTCCAGGAATTTGGGGAATCATAAGCCAAGAACTATGGATAAAGACCAAATAGATAAGACAAATATTTGAATGACCAAATCCATATTTCTTATAAATCACCATGTTTCAAATAGTTACTAACTTCCCCAACTAAGACAATCTTTTCAGTCTTTAATTCATTTCCTCCCATGAACTACAACAGTCTTCAGCAAATTCTGGTTTCAAACACCTGTTAGGGATTAATACTGACAAACTCATTAATTTCGATCAAATGGTTTCTGAGTCAGATTTCTTCTTTCTACTCCCACACTTTAGATGAGGTTCCTGTCCTCTGTTATAATAAACTAGTCTGTTACAATAAACTATTTGTTTCCTAACCTCTAGTCTGTTATAATAAACTATTTGTTTCCT
The DNA here is from genome assembly GCA_004363575.1 of Solenodon paradoxus. Classification (NCBI taxonomy): domain Eukaryota; kingdom Metazoa; phylum Chordata; class Mammalia; order Eulipotyphla; family Solenodontidae; genus Solenodon; species Solenodon paradoxus. Next base: position 19,114 of record RJWH01005547.1, on the reverse strand, counting down.
AACCTCCACGTTTAACTTGGTTTTCACACGGCATAAATATCACAGTGTGTGTGTGTGTGTGTGTGTGTGTGTGTGTGTATGTGTGTGTGTTGTAAGATACTTCTGATGATTCTTTGTTGCCTCTTGGACAAATTTCAAACCCATCTAACAATGTAACAGAATAAAACTTCTCTGTTAAAATGCCTTTATACCTATGCCACATTTAATAGTTTTCCCAAATCTTGCTCTAAGAACAGATCGAAGATTTCTTTTTTTATAAATCTTCTCTTGGTTTCATCTGAAAAGTAGTAACCCTTTTCTGTAAATGCTGTACCTGCTTTTAGAACAGAAGAGAGGTTTAATATTACTCCAGAGTTTATTTATTTTTTATTCAATTCATTTGTTCTTGTCTCAATTTGAGATCATCACCTTGGTTTTTCCATGTTAAGCATTTTCCTCTTGAAGGAGATTTTCAGGGGTAATTGTTACTGAACTTTGGATTCGCATGGACTTCTTTAAGGATTTAAGATAATAGGCATTTCTGATAATATAGAAATAAATATTAAAACAAAGCATGTAAGGATGTAATCCATGGGTCCACTTTGACTTATACCTAGAAAAAAAATGGGAAAATAGTCTATGTCAGTATACTTTACATGTATTTTGGAGACAACCCTCTCAATAAAATCCATCTCTTGCTAAAAGTAACTTTATAGCTGGTAGAAAGTTTCTCTAACGGCTTGTAATTAACCCCATTAGAAGTCATTATACTGTCCCATTCTACCATCGGTCTAGGACAATAAATCCATGGATAGAATATGTGTCTGAAGAAAGTTCTCAGAAAGAGAAAATGCATTTCTTATGTTGACTAATTTCCATAGCTACTTCCCTTTGTTTCATTATTTCACAGGATATAATCAATCTTCCATCAATACTGTAGTTTTCCAAAGATCTAAAGATAATATCTGACTGAAAGTCCTCCTCTCCTACCTAAGCATTCCTTGTTTCTTACTTCCTAATATGGCTCGTCTCTGACTGTACCAGTATACTTATTCTTTCCCAGACAAATTGTATGCCCTACCATTAATTCAACAGTGTGGATGTGATTAGACCAAGAAAGAGTGAGACTTTTATGTCCTCAGTTTTTGAAAACTAAAATTTGTGTTCTCTTTTTGGAAATAATTTTACTAAAGAGTACAGGATTTTTTTAAGAAATGGAAGAGACTAAGATTTAATCCTCACTTCACCATTTTATTAGCTCTGTGCTCTAGTCAGATTGTTTAACATTTTTGAGCCATGTTTATGTTACGTATTTAATGAAACTCTTTAATGAGAAAATCAGGATTCTTCTGAGAGGATTAAATGAGATAATTAGATAGTTAGCATAGAGTGAGTCTTCACCTTAACTAAGATCATTAAAAAAAAAAAAGTTAAGGCAGCCTATCTCTGAATAATAGCCTAAAACTACTTTTGGATAGGAGAATGCATTCCATTAATTTAATTAATGGATATCTGCAAAGCTATCTCTCTGCTTGTTGAACAAATATAACATAGGAAAAACAATTAAACTTGATATATATTATGTTCATTTAAATTAGCTACACGTCTTGTCCATTTAAGTGTAGTTACTTTGTACCTGCACTTAATAAAGGCCTATGATTTCCAGCTAATGCACATGTGTTATAGTGTCTATGCTAAGACTGTACCATTTTATGCTATAATAACCTTCATAGATACTATCCATATGTGAACAAATATTCAAGAAAACTGAAAATAATCAAGGTACACTAACTGGGATCTCAGATTTACAGGATATATTATAGAAAGGCAGGATAAAAAAGATTCTGTTTGAAACCTGTCTTCATGCCCTGTGACTCTCCTCTCATGCACATGACCTCATCATCAATAAAATAGAGAAAATAAATCCTAGCTCTCAAAGAAACCTATAAGATACAATATAAAAAGATAATGATAAGACAAAGAAGGTAGAGCTATTTGCTCTTCATATACAAACACAAACATATATATACATGTGCATAGTCATATATATACACATACATATAGATCATAGAAAAGAGTCTTAATACTCATTTAAATGAAAAAGCAAGTTTCTGAAGGGAACATTGATGGGAAATGGTCAAAGGTTATGAACAAGAAATTCAGTAAAGAAGAAAACTGATGAAATTAAAATATATGTCAATTTGTCCTCACTAGTAGCATTTAAATGCAAATTAAAACAACTATGTAATGATTTCATTCATCACACTGGCAAAAATAAAATGTGTGAGTTTCCTAAGGATTCATCAAAATGGGGAAACAAATCTCTTTTATACTCTATTGTTACATATAAAGAAATAGTCACTTTCAGGAGTACTTTGACAGTATCTAGTAATACCTAATATATACTCATGTTGCTGCAACTCTATTTCTGGATTTATTCTCTAAAAGTAGTAAGTCTTAAAGAATGGTTTCCAAATCAGCAAAAGCATCATCAATAGGGACTTATTGGAATATAACTTCTGAAACACACTCCTGTCTTACTTAAATTGAAGTTTGGGGTTTACAAATCTGTATTTTGTCCTCTAGATAGTTTGAATTCCTGCTGCACTTTGGAAACTATGGCCTTTGAGAAACTTCAAAATGAAGCATAAGGAGACATATACTGATGCCGATTGCAGCATCGAGTATATGTTTAGTGTTTCAAATTTAGTGTTTGAAATAACACTAAACCTATGAAAGAAAAAAGATAACAAATCGAGTGACCATCAGCAGGTATCAGATATACAAATTATGCTATATTCATGCACGGGAATAGTATACAAATATGGAACTATTTTTAAAATGTGATATTAAGTGACAGAAGCAAAATGAAAAAAATTCTAACGTGTCATCATTGTTCCATATATATTTTGCACAATATACCAAAATACATATTTTATGTATATCCTTCTATATGTGATTATAAAAATTAAAAAATGGGCTGGGAAAATACATCCCTGAAATAGTCTACATAGGTTGTATCTGGGAATAATGATGTGATTACATAGAGGGATGGTTTTTATTTCATATATATGTTTATGAAATATATTTTCATATATATGCATATTAATATATGACATAATATATACATATGCATTCATATATACATATATGTATATGTGTGTGAAAATTTAACAAAACTAGTAATTTATTAAGTAGAAATGTGTATTTATTATATTATTGTATTTCTAAATCTTTTTGGTTAGGGTCTCCTGAAAACATTTGGTTTTTGAGTCATAATATTCAAAACTATATGACGAAGGGAGATAAGACATTTAGAGCACATAGATGGGAAAATGGGCCTCAATCCTACTGGGAATCCACTCAGAAACCAGGTAGAATGTTTCAGAAATATTCCATCAAGGAAGGGAAAGTTGGGTCATTTATTCTCTAAAGTCATCCTCAGTCATTGAAGGGTACCTGAGAATTTGAAATTCCCCACAGTTCTGAAATTGGTCCACAAAGACTCAATGGTCTGTCATCTATCAGGGCTGAAATCAGGAGGGTTAAGGAGGTGACATTTGGAGCATCACAAGGTTCTGTGAATGTATGTTTCTATGTAGATAAATTTTATGGAATTAAATGCAGGAATACATTCAGAAACCTTTTTATGATCTATATAATTTAATACACTTACTAATTTTATCTTCTCTCTACTTTTTAAATTTTCTTAGAGTTTTAACTTAAAATACATGCTAAATCAGTAACTTCACTTTATCAAACTAAAGGTCTCAACAAACACTTCCATCTTTCCCAGTCCTCTTTCCATAGGTTATTACTATGGTTTATTTTCAGTGTATTCTGAGAGAATGTTTGTATGAAGCAGCTATTGTTTAAATTAAATTTTAGCATGCTATTATGTATATTATATTATAGATAACATATAATATTACATGTTTAATAAATGCCACTCAATGTATTTTCTGTTACATTATTTATGTATGTTATATTAAATTTGCTATTATCTTCCCTTAACAATATATATTTGAATTCTTCCAGTATATGTATAACAGTGTGAAATCCTTTTTGTCTTTGCTATTTAAATTACAAATTATGTTTTAGTGAGGGCTTGTTTCACAGAAATCATATAAAAAGTTTCAGTATTCTACTCATTCTTACCAGGAGTTGGGATAAACTTACATTTATAATGCTAATGATCCTATACAAATTGAGTTGATTATTGGGTAGATTTGTCACAAATATATACAGTTCTGATTAGTTATTTCCCAGAGCAATGACAGTTTTGAAAAAGTGAATTATATTGCATACTGTCAAAACTATAAATGGTCTAAGTACTTGAGGAAATCTCATTGCATTAATTCCACTGATTTTGAAGTAATAAATGGAAGAGGTAGATTTTTTAATGACTTACATGTTATAAGATTATTCAATAAAAGAAAGCATCATCAGTCTAAAATCATTTCACCTATTGAGTTTAAACTTCTGTTACTATGCACATAAATACAGTCCTAAGAAGGGGTAAACCCACATTTCCTTAAGATTCAGATGATCTAAAGTGGTCTGTTAGTAAGTGTGTAGGATTGGGTGATTGCTCTTTCTGATAACTACCTAACCTACTCACTGCACTTATTTTGGTTGTGTTTGCACTCATCAGACCAAGCTGCTTAGTCTCTGTCAAGAGTCTTTAAAGAAATAGGAGAACATTATGCCCCAAATAGAAACAAACCCCATTTGCCCATCAAAGTCCAGGGTTTTGATGACTTGCTGTAAGGAACTATTTTTTGCACTTGTTTTCTCCAGGGGTGATACAATTCATATTGTTTGTATAATTAGTTTGATGTGACTTAGAAAATTCAAATATGTAGATCATAGATGTGATAGGGCAATGCTACTATGCTGCCTCATCTCGTATTAATCATCTACTTGTCAGGACTTATCACTGCAGAAATAATGTTTCATTTCAGAAGAATGAGAAATTAATGCACAGGGAGATGTGGAGCCCAGGCATGTTGACAAGTTAAGCAAGTTATTTTGGGCAGGGATATACACTACATCGATCAAAATGAGGTCTGTGAAATATGACTTGATGAAATATTTTGTGATTTTATACAAACCTATGTAACTCTGAATAATATTACACAACTTATATAGTTGATTTAAAACACTAATTTTATGTTCCTATCTTCATGTAATTCAAAACTTGTTTGTATAGGATATACCATTTTATTTCATTTTTAAATAGCATGCATAATTATGATGCTTTAGAAACTATAATACTTTATACATAATTAAGTGAACAAATTATATCAGTATGAAGATAATTTTTGTCTATGGTTGGCATATGTTTATGAGGTAAAATTGATACATATTTAAATTAAATCCTTAACCTCACACCTGAATAAACTAGAAAAAGAAGAAAATTTGAAATGAAAATCAGCAGAAGGAAGGAAATAATGAAAATTAGAGCAGAAATAAATGAAATTGAAAACAAAAAGACTATCCAAATGATCACTGAACCCAAGAGATGGTTCTCTAAAGAAATAGACGAAACCGATGTATTCTTAGGTAGACTCACTAAGAAAAAGAGAGAGAAAACCCTAATAGCAAAAATCGGAAATGATAGAGATAACAGTACAACTCACATCACAGAAATTCAAAGGATTATGGGGGACTATGAACACTTATATGCTAACAAATTTGCCATTAATGAAGAAATGAACAGATTTCTAGGATCCCACTGCCTTCCAAAACTGAACCAGGAGGACACCACTTAAACAGACGAATCACAAGCACAGAGATTGAAGAGTAATAAAGAAATTTTGCAAGAAACAAAAACTCAGGTCCAGAAATTACCCTAATGAATTCAACCAAACATTCAAAGAAGAGCTAATCCTTATCCTCCTTAAACTCTTCCACAAAGTTGAAGATGAGGGAAACCTCCCACATACATTCCATGAGGCTTATATTAACCTGATTTCAAAGTTAGACAAAGACAGCATAAAAATAAAAACAAGCAAAAACAAAACAAAACAAACTACAGACCAATATCAGTGATAAATATAGATACAAAAATCCTCAACAAAATCCTGGCAAACAGAAATCAAGAACACATCAAAAAATTACATGCCATTATCAAGTGGATTCTATTCCAGTGATGCAAGGATGGTTCAACATACACAAATCAAGCAATGTAATATATCAACAAACTGAAAATGAAAAACCACATTATCATCTTAATAGATGCAGAAAAAGCATTGACAAGATTCTACACACATTCATGAGAAAAACCCTTGCCATAATAGGAATAGAAGGCACATAACTCAATATAATAAAAGTGATATATGAAAAAAACATAGCCAATATCATAATTAATGATTAAAAATTTAGAGCCTTTCCCCTAAGATCTGAAACAAGAAAAGATTGCCCCTATCACCACTACTATTCAACATAGTTCTGGAATGCTTGGCCAGAACAATAAGGCAAGAAAAGCACATTAAAGGAATCCAAATTGGAAAGGAAGAAAGAAAATGATAGATACTTATTTGCAGATGATTTGATATTGTACCTAAAAAAGCCAAAAGATGCCATGAAAAATCTACTTGAAACAATAAATGCATACAACAAAATGACAAGATAAAAAATCATACATTAAAAGCAGTAGCATTTCTATGTAATATGAAGTAGAGGAAAAAGAAATTCCATTCGCAATAGCACCAAGAAGAATCAAATACCTGGCAATAAATTCAACTAAGAAGATGAAGCAACTCTATAATGAAAACTATGGGGTCTTAACAAAAGAAATTAGAGACAGAATGGGAAGAAAAAGCTTTCCATGGCCATGGATTGGGAAAAATAATATAGTAAAAATGGCCATTCTACCAATAGAAATATATAGGTTTAATGCTATTTTCATCAAAATCCTTGGGATGTTCTTTAAGGAAATTGGGCAAACAATACTGACATTTGTATGGATATGGAATCACAAAAGAACTTCAATTGTCAAAGTTAACTTAAAAGAAAAAAAAAAAATCACTGTGGGAGAATCACATTCCCTGACCTCAAAATATATTACAGAGCTATCATCATCAAAACAGCTTGGTATTGGAACAAAAACAGACACATTGGTCAGTGGTATCATGTTGAGAGCCACACATATCTGGATGATAAATTTTTGATAAAGTTACCAAAAACATACAATGGAATAAGCAAAGTCTATTTAACAAATGGTGCTGGGAAACTGGAAAGACTTCTGCAAAAAAAAAAAAAAGAAAGAATGAATGAAAAGAAAGAAACTAGATCCCTCATATACAGAGGTTAAACCAAGATGGACCAAAGATCTGGACATAAGAATCAAAAACATAAAATAACTAGAAGACAATGTGGGAAAAATATTCCACAACCTCAACCTCAAAGAGACTTTGGGGAGGGAACAGCTGCGGCAAAAGAGGTCAGAGTAAAACTCAGCAACTAGCATGACATCAAACTGAAGAGCTCTATATGGCAAAAGAAATCACCACTAAAAAAAATGACAGTCTATGGAACTGGAAAAGATATAAATACAGTATACATCAGATAAGAGCTTAATCTCCAGAATATATATATAGCTCACACATCTCAACAATAAAAAAACAAATGATCCACTCACAATACTGGGCAGAACCGAATAGACATCTATCTAAAGAAGACATATAGAGGTCTTACAGATACCTGAAAAAAATGTTCTACATTACTCATCAGCTGAAAAACGCAAATAAAAACTACCATGAGATACTACTTCACAACAGTGAGAATGACCTATGCCAAAAAGACTGGAGACAGCAGGCATTGGAGGGGATGCGGAAAAAAAGGAATGCACCTATACTTTTGGTGGGAATGCAAATTGGTATAATCTCTATGGAAAACATTAGGGAGATACCTCAAACAAAGATGGGCCTATCATCCAGCAATCCCACTTTTGGGGAATGTACCCAGAGGAAACAATATCTCTAATCAGAAAAAAATGTCTACACTCTGATGTCCTTAAAAGCACAGTTCATACATGCCAAGATATGGAAACAACCTGAATACCCAACAATAAATGACCGGAAAAAGAATCTACTGCAAAAATCACATTGTGCCCTTTGCAACAATCTGGATGGATTTGAAAGGGATCGTGTTATGTGAAATAAATCATAAAAAATACAAAATGGTTTTACTCCTATGTGGAATATAATGAAATAAAAAATAAACCCCAGCAAAAACTGACAGGGCACAAAATGATGGCTGCCAGTGGGTTGGGAGAGCCAAGGCAAGGAAAGAGGGGAAAAGGTAGTGGTAAATTACACTGGAACTCTGGTAGAGGGTGTGGTGTGAGATATAGATTGAGATACAATGTCAATATTCTAAAATTAATACAACATTGTGAACAAGAGATAACAAATATCAATATTTTTTAAAATAAAAATAAAAAGTCATGTATTATGTTATACACATATAACCTACATGTAAGTATGAACTAAACTAATAAAATTAATATCCATATTTCCACCTTAAATGACCAATATGATTGAAAAATCTGTGGTCTCCCAAATCCCTTTAATTTTCTTTATCAACAGTAATAACATGTCTCATTGCAATATGTCTTACTTTCTTTTTTAAAATAAGATAACTTAGAGTTTTTGTTTATGAGCACATAAAACTGTGTTCATATACTATACAGATATATGTGACATCTGTTTCTCTTTATTTGTGAAACATGCTGATTTCTGTAAACTTATTCCATTTTGGTTCACATCCTGTTATTGTATGAGGTAAAACATAATTTTCTATTCGTATATATTATGAAATGGTAATCACAATAAACATAGTTAACCTCAGTCCCTATATATAGCTGCAACATTTTTTTTTCCTTTTAGTGAGTACTTTCAAGATCTACCCTTTCAGCAGTTTTCAACATTTTGGTTTGCATAAACTTTCCAGTTTTTAACAGTCTTTGTTGCAGACTATACACAGAGTTCATGTTTTTCCAAATATTTTATAATTAACAATTTTTGTGATCTTAGCATCTGTTCAGCTTAGAAAAAACACAAACTCGTGTCACAATTCTCTGTACCTGTTTATCAAAACTAATGTTTGTAAGATGGAATTTGCATAATTGAAAACCAATGAGTTGTTCTATTACAAAGTCTTATTTCATTAAAAATATCAATATGCAATAATATGCAGAAATCTAAAGTACACCACCTAGTGAGTTCCCATAGATACATGTGAAACCACTATTAAGATACTTTTCTACCATGCTAAAAATAAATACTTGCACCTTTAAGCATGTATCTTATTTAAAGGAGAAACATTGCAGAGATCATAGCTAAAATGACCCACAAGGTAAAGACATCTATTAACTTCTCTATTAATGATACTAGTCAATGCTAACATACAGGGGAACTATAGATAAATAAGAATGGGAAACAATGATACAAATTGTACATTTAGTATGATATATGACAATCCAAGAACATTAAAAGGAATATATAAGATAGTTCATTAGGTTGATAGTATATAAAGTTAACATGCGAAGAGTAACAAGTAATCACTTACTAGAGGATATAATAGACAAGTGATATATAAAATATTAAATTAAGATTTTATATGGAGATGTTAGAAAGAGCAGTGGTTCCAAAGATGGGACATGGAGGAGGGGGAAGGAGTTAAAATGATGTTTTAAGATAAGCAGACCATATTTCCTTGAGACAAAAATGGGACACTGGGATGGTAAAAATATTATGTGCTGGCAACTATTTGATGCTGACTGGTGACTGCATAGTAAAAATACGATCTGATTGGACTTCATATAAATGGCCAGGACCAGTTCAAGGACTTTTGGCACCACTGGAAAAAACTAAATTTGGCATCCCTCTAAGACCTGCTCTAAATGTCCTGCCTAAAATACCTGTCATTTTAACCAACCCAGTACCAGAAATGCCCAAAACCCTCCCCAGTGCCTGAGATAACCCCCATAGTACTTAACTGCTACCTGACCATGCTGTGGTGTTCGGCTCCCTTTGACGAAAGGGTACGCAGGACTAGGGGATTGGAGGGTTCTCTTTCTGTGTGGCTCCTTTTTCCTCAAAGGGGGCAGGGACAGCAATAATCTGTTTTATTAAAAGGGGAAAAATTGACATCTACATTAAAAAGACAGAGCAGTTAGGATATATGAAAAAATGGTGCGATCTCATGTAAAAGTGGATTTCTAAGTCAGTGAAACTACTCTGTGTGAAACTGTGGATACATTTCATTATGATTTTGTCCAAACTCATAGAATGTACAACATTAAGAGTGAACCCCGAGATAAACTATGGACTTAGATGCAGACTCTTCAATTGTAACAAATGCGTTGTTTTGAAGGAAGGTGTTGATAATGGGAAACATGCTGTATTGAGTCTAAATATTATATTTAATAAAGTTTAAAATAAAGAAATACATTTTATAAGAAATGTGAAAATCCCACTGGGGTAAAAAAAACTATTTTGCATATATTGCAGGATGAACCAAATAAATATATATAATGATATTACTGAACCACCAAAGAACAAAAACATTCGTCTTATAATACCAAAATAATTAGCATACATATATATTTAAAATATGTTTTCCCAGGTACATGATTTGATAAAATTTTTTTTAATTCTAGAAGTTATGACATCATGGCAGCAATAACTCCAGCATGTAGATACCAGTTTCTTTAAAAATTCCTTGGAGAAATAACTGATTCAAGGTTCAGAGCAGGAAAAATACAAAGAGAGCCTGGTAATCTGCTAGAAATCAAGAAAGAGATAAAAAATAGTGAGGTATGTTTTTAAAAAGTTACTGGTGCTATCTTAAAGAGGTTCTTACTTGACAATGTTTTTAAAAATTTGAGTATAATAAAGAATAAAAATGATATCAATTGTATTGATATGGGTACATAAAAATCATGAGACCACAGAGTTTCTCAAAAAGGGAGAGGATTTAAGAGAATACCTATTTATCATCATTCTTCTAATATATCAATATATTTGAAAAGTTTCAAAATTCCTTATTGGAAATGAGAGAGATATAAATGTGGAATGTTTGGGGAATTTCTCTTCACCTTATGAATAAAGTTTCTTCATTCCTTTTCCATTTGTTACTGATGTTTTCCCATTATGTGTTCTCCTCATTCCCTGTATCCTGAGGTTTCTTGTTAATTTGTCTCCTCTAATTGGTCTAAACAGACTTAAAAGTCAATGAAATTCAATCATGTGCTATTGTGTATTATATTATACATTTGCTGTTCTCACTTGTCTGTTTTTCATAGACATTTTATTTCTACCAAGTTATTAATATCCTGTTCATCATAACCTTCATGAAGACTTTCCAAATTTCCTGACCAGATGTCTTTGAATATCTTTCTAATTTATGCTTTTCATTTTTATTATAAAAAGCATTATCGTCACATACATTTGCATTTTCTTAGCCCTATGACTTCTATGACTTTATAGCTCCATAGCTCTTAGAGCATTGTATATTGATTAATTAATCAGCATATTATTTAATTCACAATAATATTTGATGTCTATACCATGTCTGACGCTGTGCTAGAGGCTAGGAAGACAAAGACCACCAGTTCTTTTTATAAAGTAAATCGTAAATAGCTGAGGGCTTAACCTCATGTATATGTAATTGCTATGTACTTCCAAGAAATATTTTTATTAATCTACCTGTTGATTGAATTAAGGTTTACTGAATAATCCTAGTTTCCTTAAGTTTAAAGAAAGTAATATAATGTCATTACCTACCTCATGAGACAGGATGTAGCAGGACTTTTCTCTTAGCCTCACACTGTTTCATATGACCAGCCTTGTACTAAGAACATATTCTTTTTAATATTCTACTTGTCAACTTCTTTCTTGATTCTGAGTCACTTGGAGTCGCCAAATGTTGAAAAAAACCTACTAAAATATCTACTCCATCTCTTCTAGGGTTTTTATCAGAAAATATTTTCTAGTACTTTGACCAAGTCAATTGTAAATGACCTTAGTGATGGAACTTTTGATATTTCGATTAGGAGACTCATTTACTACCATCGCATGGCCTCTGGATTCCAGCCATCTTCGTTTCACCCAATTCACTTTTTCATCAAGACTGTGTACCTGACGGACTTAAATATTACTCTCTTATATGGTACTGTAGCAAATTTTTTTTTAAATTTTGACTCAATGACTTCTACCCTTCTGTCTTTTCATTGTTCATTGTCACTTTCTCAGGAAAACAGATCCCTTCCTTTGAGTAAAAGACCACTCTAAATAACCTCATGCTGGCCTGCTCATTTTTTTTTTTGTCTTGAATATATCTGAAGCTTAGATATTATCACTAAAGTCAAACATTCTATTTGCTCTACAGCTTAAGAAAATGAATCGATCTAACAAATTAAAAATCAAGCTAAAGTGGAGGAACTTAGACAATATGCAGCTACATTTACTACTGCAATCCTATTAGCATGCCAGAGCTCCTGTATATCCACCTCACCCATTATTGGTGAAAAAATTAAATTAAACTTAATGTCTCTATGCCAAACTTTCTAATTTAGAAACAAGGTGCTTTTTTGTTTTTATAAAGAAACTATGACAAAATAATATTTTTGCTTCCTTCCTCAATATATTCTAAATAAATTTCCTCTTAGATCCATGTACAGACTCAGAACATTTTGACATTTATTAAACCTTGGAGTGAGGATGTCATACAAAATAAGCAGCAAATGAAGCAGAAAGAAGCTATTAGTTCATGAATTCAAACATATGCAATATATTTACTTTTTTTCTTTTTTTAAATGGCAGTCATAAACGAATCTCTTAATCTTTGTCTTGATCACCTCAGCAATATGTTTTTATATTGTATTTTTTAGAATATTATCTGAATCATTTAGACTTAATTCACTTTACTGGATTGTATTTATCCTTTTTCTATACTTCCTGAGATTTAAAATGTCATTTAAAATCAGCTTCGTTTTCCAAGCCATGGAGGAGCCAAGAGCAATCATAAAGTCAGATGAGTTTGTTTTGATCTTCCATAATATGGGAAAGCACTCAGTTTTCTTTTGTCTCTAAAGATCTCACTTTAAGTATTATGGCTATCAGCAATTACTAAGGGAAACATGTTAAAGTCTTTCTTCTGATCTACCCCTATTTTCTAACAATTCTCATTTCCCCTAAAATGTTAGCGACTAGAAGTTGCATCATAATCTCTAACTAAAAAATTCCACCTCTGCAGATGGACTCATTTCCAAATGCTAGAGAATAAGATAGGTAAATTATTGTAAAGAGATTGCCATAAATCAAGTCAAATCCCTATAAATATTCTCTGATATATATATATATATGTATATAGCACATGTTTAAAACAAAAATAAATATAAATTCCAGAACAGTACATAAATCTATGTGCACTATAACCAGAGATTCAAGACAAATAACATGAAAAACATTAACACACAACTGTGAACATTATATTGCTTACTTATATGCTTTACATATATTTATATATTTTTAAAGTAATATTTATTATATATTATTTTTTGTCCACAATGCTATATTCACTTTAGGATATTGAAATTGCACCTCAGTCTATATTTTGCACCACACTCACCTCCAGAATTCCAGGGTCCTTTACCATCACCTTAACCCCTCCTTCCCTCCCCCACTCCCAAAACCCTGATAACCACCATCCTGTGTCATGTTAACATTGTTTGATATGTGTATGTTCATTAGTTTTGTTTCATTACATTCAACACATGAGTGAAACAATCCTGTATGTATGTTTTTTTATTTCTGACTTATTTCACTTAACATGATCCCCTGTAGTTCCATCCAGATTGTTGAGATTGTTGCAGAGGGCACAATCTCATCTTTTTTAATAGCTGCATAGAAATCTATTGAGTACATAGACCACAGCTTCTTTATCCAATCATCTGTTGATGAGTATGTACATTATCTCAATGTCTTGACTGTTATGAGCAGTGCAGCTATGACCATTGGGGTGCAGATATTGCTTCTGATTAGAGGTTTTGTATCCTTTGGATATATGTCTAGAGTATGATTGTGGGATCAATTGTTAGACCCATCTGTATTATTTTGAGGATTCTCCATAAGAGGTTTACCAATTTACATTCACACCAACAGTGTAAGAGTGTCCCTTTTGCTCCACACTCCCTCCAATACATAAGGCTTCAGTTTCTTTTTACATAGGCTATTTTCACCAATGTGATGTGATATCCCATTGCTGTTTTTATTTCCAGTCCTCAACTGATGAATGATGTAGAACATTTTTCAGGTACCTGTCGGCCATCCGTGTGCCTTCTTTTGATAGGCATCTATTCAGTTCTGTCCATTTTTGAGTGGGTGTTTTACTTTTTTTATTGTCGAAGTGTAAGGATTCTTTACATATTTTTGATATTAAGCTCTTATTGGATATGTGCTCTGTGACTGTCTTCTCCAATTCCATTGACTGTCTTTTTGTTTTAGTGAAGGTCTCTTTTGTTGCTCAGAAAACTTTCAGTTTGATACAATCCCAACTGTATAGTTTTGTTTTGATTTCTTTTGTAGTTGATGTTTTTTCTCCAAAGACATCTTTGAGGTTGAGATCGTGGAGTATTTTTACCATTTTCTTACAAGTTTTTTAGGGTTTTGGGTCCTATATCCAGATCTTTGATCCATTTTGAGTTAACTTTTGTGTATGGCACTAAATTAAGATGGATTTTTTTTTTAAGTGGAAAAATCAATGATGATTTCACAGGAACGGTGTGGTGAGTTTTCCTCTGGCATTAAAGGGAGGTGTTGAATTTAAAAAGAAAGACATTAGTAGAGACTACTAGCAGGATATAAGCACAAAACAAATAAAAATCTTGTATTAAAAGTGAGAGATAGGCACCACATTAATAATATAAGAACAAATACATTATTGCATACTTAATGCCAAGCTCTTTACTTACATCCCTTTTCTCATATTTAAAAACATTGCATTATTTCACTATTGATTATAACAATGGAAAGAGAAAAAACTATCTTGTTGTCTGCCTCCCTGTTACTCAACTTTATCTTTTACCTAATCTTTTTTTCTATTGACTACTTCTAATTTATTTATCTTGGCACCTGTTAGATTCTAGCAACTCCCTGTTTCAATTCTTAAACGTTTCCATTGCCTACAGAATGATACCTACAGTTCTAGTCCTTCCAAGTCCCTTAAAGTTCTAGCACTGATCTTCTTCTCCACAAATATCTCACACTTCTCCTTAAGGATGCTGTGACCTTCAGCCTAATATAATGTTGCTTTGAATGGAACATACTTGGCTTTATGATTTCGGTTAGAGTGCATTTCCTATATGCCAATCTTTAAAATCCCTCCAGTATTTAAGACTCACTTTGTTAAAATCTATTCTATTCTTTTGATAACTTCAGACAGCAATAACATCTCACCTTTTAATATCCTTGAATTTATATATTACATTCCTCTAGTCTTTCAAGTTTGTAGACTGCATTCTAACTAATTCTGTTTATCTTAACTTTCTCTCTAGTACACATAGGAACCAGAGATTACAAAGATCCCAGGAATAAGCATTCAGTTGTTGATCAACAAATAGATACAAATTGAACTGAATCAAACAAAATACATACTATGAACAAATGTCATATACTGTGGTATTCATTTATCTATAAGAGAAAATTGCAAGGACAAATGTAATATTACGGAAGTATTTTTCTTAATCCTAACTTGAAATCTCACCTTTACATATTATCTCATGGAAAGGTTATTATTATCCTATTTTACAGATAAGAAAACTAAAACTACAAGAAGTTAAGTGCTTTCTTGATAGTTTTGCTATCGAAAATGTCCAAAGCTAAGCTTCAAAATAGAAATCTTTTCATTTCAAACTTGGATTCATTCAATCGCTATGAAACATTCACATCAAGTTTTGGTAAATGGTGAATACTTGTACATTGAATTTACTCTATCATTTCTGTCTTTCCACTTCTATAATCCATTAAGTTAGCCCTATGTATTTAACAAATATTCGTTAATTGACAAACCTTACACACGCATGCACACACACACACACACACACATTCAGAGAAAGAGAGACTATGAGAATATATTAGAATATCTTGATATCTTGAGGGTGGGGATCATCATGAATACTGGAGCTCTACATGGAGTTTTCTAAGACCCTGGGGTACCAGAGAGAAATAGTGAAGTCACTAGTTATTCAGACATTTTTCAAATATCCAGAAAGGAGACGTTTTTAATTTTAAGTTTACTTACAATACTTTATGCCATATTAAGCATAATCTCTGCTTGTATCTTAAGAGTTTGAATAATAACAGTTTAATGGTGGATTTGACTGAAAGAGAAGGGCAATCAATGAAAGAAAATTTAACACAACACCAGAGAATATTCACTGAGATCTCAATAGAAACCAGACTGAATATTTGTATGCTAGGCATACCACAATTTTAGTGTCTCATTTGACATTATGGATATTGATGAGACCTCTAGGGTCAGGATCTCAACCTTGGAAAAATTGCTTATTCAAATGATCTGCAGTCCTGAGGCTTCTGAGTGAGATACACACAGCCTTTCTATGAATATTCTCTGGATGTTCTCAAATGGAAAAAGGGGCAGAAGTGCCAGGTTACACAGTACCTTTCCTTCCGTTTTGATCACTTCCTAGATGGAAATAAGGCCTAAATTATGTTAAAATATATGGTTTTTTTCAGGAGTGAGAATGATGACTGCATTTGTCTCTAATTGTATAAATTTAAAAGTAATTCATCTTTTAATTTACTTGTTTGTTTCTTATACTTACATACTTAGTGTTTATAATCTATAGTTGAATGTCTATGACTTTTAGTTTATATATTCTGTATTCCAATATGATCATTTAGTTATTGATAGAAGTTAGCAAACAAATACAGGCTAGACTAGACATGGTAGCTCTATAATTGAGAGAAAGGTTTGATGGGGTGAGTAGGTAAAACAAAGAATCTTTGTAAAGCTAACATGACTTCTAAAGATAAAAACCGGGTGAGGGCTTATGATTTCTATTAAAACCAGAAAATATAAATATGACTCAGAAAAGTCCCTGCTGATAAGGGCCAAAGCAGAAGAAACAGTAAGGTGTTAAGGAGTGAGTAGGTGTGCTGAATCTAAAGGAGAAAAATAAAACATAATGAAGATAAGGTGAAAATGTAATCTATGGATTTTGGTTAGAATAATGAAGAGGAAAAATTCAACTGCAAAAAAAAAGAGAGATAAGACAAGGATATACTGTGGTACAGCTGATCTCAGAATGATTCACATATGTAGGCCCATGCAAAGAATCTCCATTGCAGTGAAAAATGGCCTCAATCAGTCATTATCTGTTCTTCATTCTGTTTTAAGCACTTTTGCTGTATGAGAAAGATCCAAGAGGAATTGGCAAATATACGTGCTCTCTCAAGGGAGCCAGTACTGTACAGCCAGGCCTGATGACTGCAGAATGGAAAAGGGAAGAGCGCAAACTCAAATCTGGAGCTGAAATCTTGTTTTCAATGATTGAACAATCTATGATGTCAAACTCTTTACTTGGCATTTTCTCATGAAGGTGTACAAAGTAGGTTGATATTCACTGCACTGTTTTACAGGTGAGGAAACCAGTCTCAGACTAACTTGCTCAAAGTCACACAGCCAGTAACTGAGAAAGATGGGGTTCAAGTCATGATTTGTTACCAAAGACTTTCCAATTTCCAGCTCTGCTAGGCTGCCTCTTGGGCAATAGGAATCCTTGCTAAATGATTAGTGGTCATTTCTGATGTTAATAAGAATTGAGGGTAAAGAAAAAGAAAAAGAAAAAACTTTTATAGCACAAAAGATGTTTACTTGTAATAAGGGGCTTTCCAACATGGCAATATTAATCCCCAAAAGGTAATAACAATAACAAAAAGTTTTAGAAGTCTGTGATACTGATAATAAAGTATGATGCTAAGTATTAATAATATGAAAATGTTGCTCTGAAATATCTAACATCTCATCAAGAAAAATAACCAGAATTGGCATTCACAAATACATCCATGTGTTTTCCTACTACACTGAAGTGTTTAGCTAATTCATGTGTTCTAGATTCTTAGAGAAGTATGTATATTTTTCATTGTCTTGAATACATTTCAATTAAATATGCATAAGTTGAATAGTAGCCTAACAGAAAATTATGTTAGCATGAGAGAGACTTCAAAAAATCTATAGCATGATAAAATTAGGGTTGACGGCAGCAAATTTAGTAGAGTTAGAAGTCAGTTCTGCAAAGACAAATAATGGTAGTAACTTGATAAACAATGAAAATATAATGATTCTAAAGGCCATGCTAGATGAACAGAATTGCTTAGAAAATGTTACAATTTCAATCTGGTAAAAGAGTAGAGCTAAAAGAAAAACATAACTGATAGGTCTATATTTTTCTGTTTCAAACTAGCATCACCTTGGGGAAGTCATGTTGCTTTTTAGATGAGCAGTTTTTAGACTTGAAAAGTATTAGTAATAATAAGTAACCACCAAATCTCAGTGGCTTTTACTGCAGTGGATTCGCTATCAGCTCAACTTCACAACATGGCACCAGCTTAACAGAGTAACAACTCTACCTGAAATGTTACAAATACCAACCAGGGTGAAGGAAAAGCAGAATCTAGCAGCAGCATTCCTGGTTCTTAAAAATTCCACAGAAAATGATCACATAAAGTTTATGCCCGTTTTAATTGATCTCAATAAATCATATGACCTCACCCATCTTCAGTATGGGGGCAAAGTATGATCTTTTTTATATTGGTGGAGGATTTGTTCTTCAGCGGTTGGGAAGTATTCTGATTTCTCTTATAGCCTGTGGCTGGGAGACTGTGACTGACAGGGTAAATGAAGAGCAGGTGGCAGTGCCCAACCTAAGTGTCTTCCCACCTGAAAGCAGGCCAGGTTCCAGCTTATGATCACGTCCAGATAACAGACCTCTTACTTAGAGGCCTTCTGGAAGGAGGAAGGAAGGAGGAAGGAGGGAGGGAGGGAGGGAGGGAGGAAGGAAGGAAGGAGGAAGGAAGGAAGAAAGGAAGGAGGAAGGAAGGAA
>RJWH01005546.1:0-73989 GCA_004363575.1 Solenodon paradoxus | reverse complement strand
AACCACTGGATGCAAAATCTGTAGGGAAGTGGGTGTCCTTTCTCTGTGATACAACCCTTCCCACCTCCCACTTTAATTTTTCACAGATTGAGGCAGAACCATGCCTGCTGCTGAGAAGGACTGCCACAGTGAGATTCGGGGCAAGCTTTCTCCATGGCAGCCCTGATGCTGGCCCTCCCAGCTTCTCTTTGGGAAGCTTCACCACAGCCCAAGAAGCACATGTCACTCACAAAGTGCTGTTGTTATGCTCATATAATATAAGACTATGGATGAGAGGAATCTAAAGTGTCATTGCAGTATAGATGAAAGTTGTAGTGCTTTTTTTTTTTTTTTCCTGGGAACTAGTGGAAATGTATCTTGCTATTTAACAAGGTTTTAAGTCTTAGGAAGAGAATGTAAGTTAAATGATAACTTGACATAACAGTTAATGAAGCATTCAAGTATTTAAAAAATGACCTCAAAGTTTCTTTGCCTGTGTTTTAAAACAGAAAGGATACTGTAATTCATAGATAATTCTTCCTCCCAGAAGGCCCAAAAGTGGAGCTCATTTTCTCCAATAGGCAAGTTGGTCGATTCACTGACCAGTGAAGACAGTGGTTGAATGAACACAGTCAGGTATTTTAGAGAACGAATTTGTTAGTGTCTTTGGTCTCATTTTCACACTGAGATTTTCTACACTCATCAAATGTAAGTACCATAAACAAATAGTTATAAATATATTTGTATGTAATGTATATAGATATATGTACATATATATCTACGGTCAGATATTCTGCACAACTAGGCAAAATATAAAAATAACTTTCAAGACTCAACAGTTGAAATAAAAAAAATCATTTAATTTGAACATAAGTTAAAGACCTAAAAATTGCCCCAGTCTCCCGGACCCTCAAGAGGAACTCAGGAAGGAAATTTTGGGGTCTGATTCAGAATCTGATATTTATAGACTGAGTGGCATTCAACCACATTTTAAATCTTTCTTTGAAACCCCTATTTTCAAAATGGAATTATATTGATACCCAAGTCACAGTGTTGTGGCCTTGTAAATTTCTTAGTGTGGTACCTGGCAGGTAGTTGTTCAATAAGAATTAGTTAACCTGCTTTTATCCAAAGATTTTTTTTCCCTTTTTTCAAAAGAGGAAGGCAGGTAAGCAGGAATTAAGGCAGGCAGGCAGCAGGCAGGAAGGAAGAGAGAGAAGGAGCATTTTATTTATCTGATCATTTTAATTGTTACCCCTGGTTCAAGGCCATGAACTCAGGTCCTAGGGCTGTATGTGAACTGCTACAGAGACAAACTCCTCACACGAGAGCCACCAGAGCGTGACTAAAGATTTTTTTAAAGCATATGAAAGAACAACAACACTGACTTTGTGTGCTCACTTTTTTGAGGAGAAGCTTCAAGGAAAGTTACTCAATTGTTTTTTATCCCCAAACTATTGCCAGTGAGTCAAAGCTAGTCTGCTGCCTGTTTTTGTATGGTCTGTGAGCTAAGAATGAGTTTTCTTAAACTCAGAAACTTGGACTGTCTTTGCCAATAATTTATTTAGCGCAGGTTCACTGCTAGAATTATAACTTTTAATAAAATTTCATAGGCCAATAGCATATAGAATATCTATTTATAAGTCAATAAAAATAACATAGTACAAACCAATGATAGATTACATAATTATGCTATTATCCAGGCAGAAATGGGAGATGAAAGAAATAAAGTTTAAATTTCATTGTGGTGTACCTTTCTATGAATGGGCTTTCTAGAGTCAGCTTTCGATTAAAAGCTGGATACAGTCAATTTAGGTGTCTTGTTACTGGAGCACATCGCTTGCAGGTGACAGTACCTTGTTGGCAGGCCAGCTGGGATGCTCAGAAGGTTATTATTACTCTAGGGACTGCTCCACAGCTTGTGCCTCTGCTTATGACGAGGAACCTTGCTGAGGCAGAAAGCAGATGTCCCTTGTCTTCCTGAGACTGCAACATGCCTTAACACCACCGCCTGAAAAGGGTTGTCTTGCCGCAGCAGGAACAATTATCTCAAGATATTTGAAGAACTCTTCAGATCAGCAAAGGGTAGACTTGGCCAGAGCAAACACTCTAAATCAGTTTTCACCAGCTCCTAGCTGGTAGTGGTAGAGGAACTGATTAGGGATGCTTGCTTTCATAGCCTCACTATCCATAAGGGTGATTTCCTATGATTCTCAGCTTGTATAATGGAATCTATGGGTAGCCTAAATAGTTTCGGGAAGCACACACCTCAGTTGGTGTTCTGGCTCAAACATTATTAGCTTTATCACTTAGATCAAGTTAATTTCCCTAAGTCTCAGGTCTCCCCTCTATAAAATGAAAATACTGAAACCTTTCTTACATGGGCTTTAGTAAGATGATATGTATGTTAGGGGACTTGTATTATAACTGGTTAATAGAAAAACTCAAAATACTAGCTGTGAATAGTATTCAGTCACCTGTTAAACAAATACAGATTAGAATCTTTCCAATATACTTAAATAATAAAGGTATTAATCTAGGCAATTAAAAATATTTATGGGTGTGCTCTGTGGACCTAGTGGCTTAAAACAGGTGCAGTCCACATACATCCCAAGGTCCTGGTTTAAGACCCAGGGCTGGGGAAAGAACCAAGATAAACAACGGAATAATATAAAGTGCCTCTTCCTCCTGTCTCTCCTGCCTGCCTGCCATCATGCCGTCATTCCTGCCTGCACTGTCCTTTAAGAAAAAATTCTCCCCCTACAAGAATGTCAAGAGAGAATCTCGGAGAACCCAAAGATCACTGAGCAGGATGGGAAGAAGGGAGACACACGGACTCTCTGAGCAATAGAAAGAAAGTAAAGCAACATAAGTGAGTTCTTAAATGTGGATGACTTTTTAAATGATCTATGTATTCACTTTTTCATCCATTCAACAAATATTTTTGAACCTCTGTGACTAGAGCATGCTGTCACCTACATGCCTAGATTGTTCTTATCCAGTTAATAAAGATGGCGGCCACAAGTAGTAATATATAGGGAGAAATGTGTTGTTTGGCTAAAGAGAAAGACAGGAGCTCTTGCTCAAAATGCCTCTCCACTCTCTCACCATAGAGGACTTGGTTATATACTTTTTGCAAAGGAAGGGGAAGCGAAGATGGTGTTTAGGTTTCTGCCTTCAGCTCCCAGAAAAAGGGTGGAGTCTTCCAGGAGCAGGAACCAGGCCTGCTCCTGGTTCTAATCTGGTCTGGATCTGAACTGCCATGATGCAGAGGGGTGGGGATTTACTGTCTCCTTTTTGATCTATGTCTCCTTTGTGTCTCCATTTTCTCTGACTAGTTCCCATAGTTCTCTGTGGGCACATTTAGAGCTGCCATTATTTCCTAATCTAAGTGTATAAATTCCATTGGATTCCTCTGTCATCTGCCAGTTATGCAGCTCTAGTGATTCCTAAAAGTAACCACAACTGACACAAATGCTAGCTTTTGTTTAACCATTTGGGGGAAATGGGCAAGCACCAGGTGACAGTACTAAATTGCAGGAATTTCAGTATGAATATAACAACATTGTCTTCTATCATAGATCTCACTGTTTAACAGAATGAGACCGTCATGAAAAAACAGGATGTGTGAGTGTGTGTGTGTGTGATTGTGATTGTGTGTGTGTGTGTATGTATCACATGGCTGCAAAAATCCCTGTAGTGGTAGCTGGAGCAGAATGAGCAAAATAAGAAATGAGAAGGTATTGAAACCACCAGTATGCTGACTCTAATCACTGTAGTCACTAACTTTAATTTCAAAACTATACTTATTTTAGCCTTAAGGAACCAAGAGGAGGAAGAAGCACGTTATTTGTTTTATTTAGTTGTTCATCTTGCATGTTCTCCTTTGCTCCAGGACACGAACCTGGGTCCTTGGGAGATTTGTGGATTGTGCCAGCCCGAGGTGGCAGACTTAACCACTAAACCACTAGGGTGTGCCTTTAATGCATTTTTGAAAATCTGTAGACTTCTCATAGATGTTAAAACTAACAGACGCCTCAAAGATTACAAAGGCAGCACCACACTCACTACCCTACCCACTTGATAAGACTGACCTGGGAATATATCATTTCAGAGCCCTCCCAATGGTCTTCAATCTCCAAGTACAATAATCACTGTCTAGGAACAAAAGTTCTAGGCAGAAAATGACTTGGAGCATATTTAGAAGTGAGAGTGTTACTGGGCTTCTCCCTTTGGAGGGGTTTTTGGTCCTTGTGTCTCCACAGCAGCATATTCAAGTGAGGCACAGATATGATCATGCAGCGAAGACATTTATTTAGTAAAGCAAAAGTACAGTCTCAGATGGCAAAGCGGGTTGTCCCCATAAGGGAGTCAACCCTGGTGAACTAATTTATTCCCAGTTTGGGGCTGGGTCCTGCCCTGATCTTGTCCATGGGAGGAAATTACCAGGAAAGGGGTCAGCATTTCAAGGAATGGGTATGAAGTAGAGTGGACATGCTCAACACTTAGAATTCTCCCTGCTTGCCCAGTGGGGGGTGGGGGTGGGGGTGGGGGGTAGTCAAAACCACATGTGTCCTTATCCAGTTTCTACCAGGTAGACTTGAGACAGGAAAGTCTGATCACTGTGTCTCTCCTTTTAGATTTCTGATTGGGTATGGCCCTCGTAGCCTTGTAGTTAATCAAGAGAGAGTACCCCATCCTGCTCACGTCTGACTGCTACCTAAGAAGGGGATCCTTCAACCATGAAGATCTGGTCTTGATGCCTTCTTTACCATACATGGACAGACCAATCAAATTGGCCAAGCAGAAATTTCTTTGTTCTCCTCTAGTGAGAGGTCTTTTAAAGTCTCATCCATGCTCCCCACTCATGAAGGTAGATGTGAGCCCAGCTTTTCCTGCTTCATTGTTATGTGGCTTTGCAATAAAACTGCTGCTTTTTCATAGTGTTTGAACTGACTGTGAGCAATGCACAAAAAAATCATATTTTACTAAAAAGATGAAGTCAGACAGGTTCTGTAAGGCCCTTAGGAGATTATAAAGACTTTGGCTTTATCTTTGAGTGAAATGAGAAGTTTACAGTGTTTTGAGCAAAGAAGTGCCATAATATAATTTAAGTAATGAAAGTGCTCCATCATTTCATCTAGAAAATTTGAAATTGTGGACCTCAAACAAACAAAAAAGTTATTTCACCAATGATATAGGTTTCATCAGAAATGATAACTAAAAGTCAATTTGGAAAGTGTAATTTTATGTTGAAATATACTTTCTCTTCTCTAGATTCAAATCCATCACCAAATATAGGCTTTAGAGGGTCCCTTACTATACAAAAAAGAAAATTTCTCTTCCTTCCACTGGGGTGGGGCATCAACATCACTTTGAAATGCAAGGCATGTTGAGTCCCATAGTTTGCTGATTTCCCTTGCTTGTATGGGTACTTTCTTCTACTCTCCCCACACCCTTTAAATAAGGTTTCTTTATGTTAATTTTTACAAAGCAAATGGTACTTCACACTCCGAACTAAGGTGTAATATTCCACAATGCTAATGCCACTGCCAAGTGGGAAAGTTCTTTAAAAGACATTTTGACTCTAGTAGAACCCTAGAGAATCATGTAGGTAGTAACGTAATACCTTTATGCAAGTTTCATATTTTGTTTCGTTATAGCACATACCTAACATTTTCATCTACCTAAATAGAATTAAGAAATAGAAAATAATCACTGATGGTATCACCATCATAGTCCATAGTCCCATGTTACGGATCACAAGTGCATCCTGGTAAGACACAGTTGCAACCCATATCTAAGTCTGAATTTATCAGTGTATCAATGTCTATTAAATGTCTACCGTGTTTCACACAGACACACAAAAATAAACAGTGGACAAAGAAAATCTCTAGTAGACTTTCACTCTAGTAACATAATACAGAAGATAAACAAATAAATGATAAATCAACTATTGATAAATCTTCTGAAAAAATGATTTTTGGTAAGGAGTATAAGGAGTTGTTATTTTGTATAGTGATCTTTTTCTTATAAGGTGATATTTGAGCAGAGAACTGAAGAAAGTGAAGGAATAATTCATGCAGATATTTAGAGACAGAACAGAATGCTCTCAGCAAGGAAAACTTGAGTGGACCATAATTAGGATTCGGTTAGGACTGGGTTAGGATTGGTATCTCTAATGCTGACTTACATAGCCAGTTGATCAGAAGCACTGGTCGTGAGTGCCATCTGAAGTTGGGGTAGGGTAATGGGGGACAAGTCCAGAGGTTCTTGAATCTATCTGCCAGATAACTTGGTAGAGCTTCCAGTCAGTGACATGAAACAAACTTTATTAGGAGCAAAAGTGCTTGCACTGACACAAAGCTGTTGATAGTCACTAAGGACTAGGCACCCCACCTGGTTTAGGTACAGAATTTTATATATGTCTTGGAACCTAATTCTTCTAAGTAAAACAGTATGTGCTATAATTAAGGCATTTGTATTGAACAGGAAATTGTGGTAATGATTTACTGAACATTGCATGGTTAACTGACTAGAATCAAAGATTAGACTATGCTATTCCCAGATGAATCAATCAGAATTATATTCCTGGTTTGCAGAGCATTAGGTCAGCTTTCCTGTTGTTGGTGACCCTAAAACAGGCAGTCTTGTAAGACTGACCCCTTAACTTATGGAACCTGATGTCATTTTCTGACAGATATTGTCAAAATTGAGTTTGCTAGATATGTAAAAGCTCTCACAGCACCCCCATCTGCTTTTGCCCACACACACATCAGAATTTGGGGGCAACACACCAAAAGAAACATGCATTTCAAGTTTTATTTAGAAGAAAAATAGGAAGCCATTTAAAAGTTTTGAGCAGAAATTCGGCATAACATGTCTTAATCGTAACTGAGTACCTCTGGTCTGTGTGTTATGATCAGATTGAGAAATGGGCCAAAAAGGCAGAAGCAGGGAGAGGAGCTTGAATACACTTTACAAAGTAGACAGTAGTCTAGTCAAGAGAGTATTTTCACACTAATATCACTGCTTTGTGGTGCAAAATCAACTTGTTACTAGTTGGAAATACTGATGGATTATATGGGTTATGTGAATAAGATTGAGAAATTAACTCCAATGTTTTTACTCCGGTATTTGTTAGAATAGAATTACCATTAAAGGAGATAATAAGCTAAGGTGATGGTGGGTGTTCAAGGACGTGTTATAGATAAAATTTGAGATGTCTATTAGAGACCGAAGCATAGGCTTCCCCAGTACATTCAAAACAGGCCTTGCCATGATATATCTCTTTGGCATGTGGATTATTTCAAGTTGAGTTCAACTGAGGCCCTGCAGGCTGCGTAAGAAGTTTTTTCTACTACTCCCTAACAACCTAAAAGAATAAAAATTGGAGGTATTTCCCCAAATTAGGGTTTTTATCAGAAATAAACTTTCTCTCAGAGAAACCTGTCTATGTGTCAAGGCAAACCTCTAATAAGAGAGCATGTAATCTTTATCTCACTGTTTCCTCATCATTTGAGTTCCCCTCCTCTCTTCTTGAAACCCCCAATCCCTTATCTCCATTCTTTGACTTAGGTTATATAATGCCATTTATCCACACTGGCTTTAGAATCCACATCTATGTAGATTCTATGTAAATTTATCTTTTTCTCATACTATTCTGTCTGATATTAATTTACTGCTCAACCAACCCCCTCAAAAATCCAGAAATTCAGGGGGACATTTCCTTTTCTCCTCCAACAATATCCAAGTAGAGTCAGTAAGTATACAGTTGGCTATGCAATGCTGTAAGGAGTTGTTTAATCTGGTTTTTAGCCATGTAGTTGGAATTCATGAGGCTGCATATGAATTTAATGTCAGGAGAAAAGATGACAACATTTAAAATGTGAATGTAAACCTGTATCACAAATGCACAGAAATTAGAGAAGAGGATCTTAACTTGCTGATTAACCCTACATCCCATTGCCTCACATTGCCATGAAAATGTCATCTGCCCCACTGCTCCTGGAAAGAGGTCAAGCTGCACCATATCCAGCCCCAGCAGTACCATCTGATCACTACTGCAAATGAATATGGATGGCAAACCAATCAAATGTGCATTTTCTTCTCTGAAACATTCTCTCCTAATCATGCCTCCACCTCTACTCCACAGGTTAAGCAATTGCAACAGCAAATTGCTTGTTCATCCCATCTATGAAACACTTAAAACAAAATGCACATAGAAAAAAATAAATTGATGGCAAATTATATATGATGCAAATGTAAGCTAAAGGAGAGCTAGTGTAGCAATTTAATGTCAGCTAAAATTAGAACTGGAAGAGAATCTATCAAAAAAGACAAAGGGGTTTTATTTACTAATAATGAGAAAATAGGTCAAAAAGACATAAGAATCATCACAGCAACACTATAAATCTGAAGATAGAACCACAGAGAGCAGACAATTCCAAATTTGTGGTGGATATTATTAATGCAGTCTTATCAGAAGTTGATGGACAAGGATACAAAAGCCTCCAATAAATTGGAAGATGGAAACAACACAACGAAAATAGAGGTGATATAAAAATAGTCATTAAGAGAATGGGGGTTGAAAACAGACTGCTTAGGTGCAAATTTCATCTCTGCTCATTGCTGACTGTCTCACTTTTTGAAAATTATTTAAATTTCTTTGCTTCAGTTTTTTTCTCATTCATAATGAGAAATGTGAGGAATGAATTAGTATTTAGAGTGCTTAAATAGTATAAGATACACATTTAGTATCATTTTGTATACAATTTATCTAACAGGGAATGTACATTTTGTTTTATTGATATATGACGTTGTCTTAGTTTTAGGTATGAAATAATGTACATTGTATTTACTTCTTTGTTTTATCATTTCATATTGCTGTATGTTTTAGACTATTGAATTCACACCTCAAATCTGTGTGTATGTCCCACCACACCCACCACCAGAGATCCAGTGCCCTTCACCACTTCCTTCCTCCTCCTTCCTCCCCTTATCTTCTCACTCTAGTCACAGTCTTGCATCCTGTGAATTTTGTTGAGATATCTGCTTGTTTTTGTTTTTTGTTGTTGTTGTTACTTTATATTCCAAATATGTATGAAATCATTCTGTGCTTCTCTTTTCCTTTCTGGCCTAATTCCCTCCAGTTCTATCCAGGTTGTTGCAAAGGGCACAACTTCATATTTTAACAGATTCATAAAATTTCCTTGAGTTATATAGAGCGCAGCTTCTTTATCCAGTTTTCTGTCGAAAATAATGTAAGCTGTTTCCATGTCTGCCTATTGTGAATTATGCTGCTCTGAATATAGGAGAGCACAACATACACTTTTAACATAAATGGAACTTTACAAAATTTGACCAAGACACAAAAGAAGGGTCAATAAATTCTACAAAATCAGCATCACCTAACCACAATGAAATAAAATCAACTATCGATCAAACAGGATGCATTAACAAGTCCTTGTCTGGAAAAATAAACTAATAAAAACACTGTAATTCAAAATTATCAATAAAGGAAATAATATACATAAATGGCAATGACAATAAAAATACCACATCGCAAAATATGTGCAACACAGCTGAAGTAAAATGTATAGGGGGATATATATATATATGCATATATACATATATATATAGATATAGATGATAGCTATAAATATAAATATATCAAGTCAAAAAAACTTCCATGTGAAGGAAGTCAAAAGCTTCAAATCATGAAATCATTAAAGCAGCTCTTTTTTCCATTCAGATAGTTTGATAAACAAGCTTTAAGACTGACACAGGTGGAACCAGCAGTAGCTTCAAGGCGGGATGATGTTTCCTACTGCTTTCCTGTTAAAAAAAACTGTGTATTTGCCCGAGACAAATGAGATGGTTTCGAAGAACAAGAGTCTACCATTCCGCTCAGTTGGTTAACTTCTAATTTCTCACTCACACCAATATCTCTGCCTTTCATGGACTGGCTTATAAATGGATGTGAGCAAAGGAACCTTTGACAACACATAGAGAAGAAATAGAAATCTTATTTCAAGGGTTAAGCTCCAAGTCACAACATTGTACACTGACATGTTGTTATTGAGCAACAGGGCTTGACTCTCATTGAGGGGATTCCCATATCTGCTCTCATAGACACGTCTTGCATAGTTTTTCTGTGCAGTATATTCTCATTCTCTATACGAAGGGCTGTTGCCAGAAATACAAGTAGAAATTGACAATGAGGCACTTAAGTTATGTAGCATCTCTCTTTTTTATTATAAGGTCAAGGAATAATATAAATTTCAAGTTTCTATTACAAAGATGAACTTTATTGATCCTATTGTCACACTCTTACTTGCTACCATCTGTCAGAAAATTTCAACCCACTGGCCCCTGTCCAACTATTCTGTTGCTGTATTAAGTTTTAATTTTCATGGAGTCTATGTAAAGGGAACAGAGAGAATAGAAAGGAGTAATAAATGTGTCAGTAAGGATGAGTTTTTGTAGGAATGCATTTCAAACTAGTGTCAAAGATCAAACAAAACTGGACACTGGTTAACATGGTAAGGACAGATTTTACAAAATAAGACGATATTGCAGTAGGGAAGACAATCCAGTGTGAACAGAAATCAACCTCCATTTGCATAGAGATTATTACAAAGCAATGGGCTTGCATCCATGGCACATAATAGCAAGTGTCATGGCACTCAGTTTTGAGGAAAGAGAAACCTTTATCACATGTCAACAGGCAAGGAGATGGGAAAGTCAAAAATCTTAGATCTGCCTCTTCATTTGGGATATGGGGTGAGAATTTAAAAGGCTAGAGGCTAGAAAGGAACATGAAGTTCCTATTTTCCAATTTGATGGTTCTGTCCCTGTATAGGCAGGAGACATCAGAACTGGATCTTCCTGGTTGAAGGACCCCTCCCTTTTGAATATGTTATGGGTCATTTTCTCCTTAGAACTTTGGTTTCTAGGCTGGGATTTTTGTTCCAGGGGATCAAGGATCAATAGGAGGGGCTTGTGGTGATAGATTCCCAGGTCAGGATGCCCGTAATTGCTGTGATGCAAGAAAGCTTCACATTCCTTTGAAAGCAATGTTTATATTAAGTATTGGCTTTCTAATCTATGAGCTGTTCTGTAATCTATGAGAAGTCTACAAGTTTTCAAAAGAATACATAAAAGTAACATTTCAAAAACTAAGTAAAGTTAAAAAAGTTTGATAATATTCATTATATTCAAGGCAAAAATTATTATTCTCTAGGCAAACAGAGTTAATAATGGCATTGTTTAGAGCTGACTCAGCTAAAGAGAGTATACCACTGTGTTAATCATATTTAACTTTTTTCAGGGAAGTACTTTTATGCGGGCTATCATTGTTAGGTGGTCTAGCCAAGGGAAGGCTGGAACAGAGAAAAGGTAGGGGATGCCTTGGCAAACCAGATCCTAAAATGGTCAAATAAAAATCTGACCCTTGGGAGACCAGCACACATTTTCTTGCAGTCAAGAAATGAAAACAAAAGGTAGCCCAGCTAAGCTGGTTCAAACTGATTAACTGCACAAGTGCACTGACTGCTATAGCCTTCTTGGAGTAACTTTTGCCTCATTATAATCTGCTTCACATAAAATTGAGTATGGACCAATATGTTAAGCTTGTTATAAAAGAATGAATTATGGATAAGAAGCATGCTCAGTAAAGGGAACACCTACCCATGGAAATCTCCACCCAGAGCATCCCTGAGGCAAGGTCAGAGAGGGACAACAAAGGGACACCGTTTATACAGATGTCCATCTTGAACAGGACAAATGTTGGTGCTCATCCAACCCAGGCCCACTTCTCCTCACCTTGTGGAGTGTACTTTCACTCTCTCACTTGTTTTCAGTAAATTCCCAGCTTAGTCGTTTGTCTGCTGTGTCTTGCATGCTAATTTAACATATGGGATGCAAGAAACTGGAGTGAGGCTCCAGTCTCTTTGGAAACTCTCATGCTAACATCATCACCCCAGGAATGTGGCCTTAGGTTGCTAGATATTATATAATCAAGATATCAATGTTTGCTTTCACCTTTTAATGTGCATATGTGGGGGGAGGTAAAATGAACATTATTTATGCTGAGAGTCTATATATTATTACCAAAGTGATCATAGGACAAAATAGACCATTACATGAGAAATACAGATACCTATTAGATAACCTACTCAATTCCCTTCTCTATACTGTCTCTTTTGGTAATCTTTCTAAATTTATTAGTTTGTCACTATCACTCTTAAAGCAAGTACTTGTTAACTCTACATTTAGATCATGAGAACGAGAAACTTTTTCACCTTCAAATTGCCAATGCCTCACACATAGTAGGTGTTCACACTTCATGTTTATTGTATAAAACTTATCTGGGAAAAATGCAATTCACCATTTGTTCACTCAAGAAGATTGACATCCAAAAAATAATGGTGGTGGAGAAAGGGGTGGAAATCAATAGAAACTAAATTTGAAGGGGAGAAAAGTTAGCCACTCCAAAATTTTTGTAAAGATTGGCATAAGGATTATTTGGGCTAATTAATTTGAAGGGAAAGCAGACACAGGATAAATTCTAAACATTAAGTAGAAGTTACCCTTTTAAGTAACATTTACATTTAAAGGAGATATCTCCATTTGTAAGAGTGTCTCTAGCTACTTGCAGCAGGAAGAGGAAAATAACTTAATCTCTAGAAATTCTTATTAGTGGGGAAGGGAAGGACTTAAATCTGCATAACAACCACATCCTCTTTTACTGTTATTTTCTTGATAGCCTCCAATAACTGATGTGGCAGTTCCTCCATTTCTCTGAACTGGACAAATGAGCAAATTAACATTAGGTGTGGTTAGTGAGAGAAAAGCCCAAATTTAATAATATACATATGGATAATTTACATGATGGTAAATTTTAAGGTATCTGGGGCAGAACAAAGATTTATACTCTGTGCTGAAGCATCAAAAGGGGGCCTGAGTATTGGTGGGGGAAAGGGGGTCACCAGTGGCTAGGAGATAAGTTTCTTAGATAGAGAAGTCTATTTATAAACTAACTTTTGGATTAAGACCATCCCAAAATACATTGTAGGGGATAAGGAAACAAAAGATGACTTCTGTATTAGGTGAAAGGTATAGGCCCAGAGGATAGAAGACAGCTTCTAAGGGCTAAGGGGTTAAAAGAACTCCTTTGCCTTTTGGTTTGCCCTTGTTTTCTTGGTTTCAGAGTGGGACCTTCATAAGAGTTCAATATGAGACTTGGGGTTTAATGTTTTAGCTTCTACACTGATCTATCACTCTCTCAACATCTTCTTTTGTCTTTAGTTGGAGATAGTTTTTAGGGTGATGACCATGTATATATTTGGTAAAAGGAAAATTATTTTCCTCCCCTACACATTTGTTTGGAGGTGTGAAAATTCAATGCATAGATACCTTATTTAAATACAGTTGGGAGTTTAAAAGAGAATCATGAGTCAGTTTTTAGGGTGATGACCATGTATATATTTGGTAAAAGGAAAATTATTTTCCTCCCCTACACATTTGTTTGGAGGTGTGAAAATTCAATGCATAGATACCTTATTTAAATACAGTTGGGAGTTTAAAAGAGAATCATGAGTCATGAACAATCCATAAACTACAGAATCCAGCATGCCTTGCATCTCTCACAAGAAGTGATGTTGTTTCCACATGCCCCAGCAGAAGGAAGTCTTCTCTAGCTAGCAGCAGCAACTCCAAAGACTTTATAGTTGACTCTAGTTCACTCTACTCCACAAAGTTCACTCAATGAAAGCAAATACACAAACCCTAAAGAACAGCAGTGAAATACTCTGCTGGAATTCTAATCATAAAAGTATCAAAATGTTTCTTCAATATGGGAATAATGGCAGAGCTGAACACCTGAGATGCCAAAACCAAAGCAGAGCAGTATTTTCCTGGCATCATTCTGATGGTTATAAACCATAAGTTAAAGAACATATTAGTAATCTTTAGATTACAGAATAATTTAGTTAGCTAAGCCAATGTCTACATGTCCACAGTCCCTAAATTTACTTTCAATAGCTTTCATAACACTGGGCATCTCTTCCACCTTTACTGAAATTCCCACAATTTCAAGCTGGTTACAAAGGAAATGAGGATACATTCTCTATAGAGTAGTTAGTTCCTTCAATGCCTCAATATTGTGATAGACTTAAGTGTCAAATTGAATGGGCTAAAGGATGTCCGTATAGCTGATAAAATATGATTTCTGTGTATGTCTACAAAAGTGTTTGTGAAAGAGATTAGCTTTATTTAGTAGACTGAGTAAAGAAGCCTGGTCTAACCAGTGCAAGAAGAGTGTCATCCAATTTATTGAGTCCTCAATGGAACAAAATGCAGAGGAAGGGTAAATTCCTTATCTGTTCTTGAGTCAGGACAGACATCTTCTCCTGCAATAAGACATCAGAGTTCCTGGTTTGAGTCTTTGAACTCCAGGAATTATACCAGTGTCCCTTGCCTCTCAGGTTATCAGATCTTTGGCTTCACATTGGGAGTCATACCATTGTCTTCCCCAGTTCCCAAGTCTTTGGAAACAGACTGGATTATACTAGTGTCTTCCCAATTCTCCATCTTGCCTGTGGAAGACTGCAGAATGTCTAGGTCTCCATAACTATGTGACCCAATTCTAAGTACTCTTTGAGAAAGCACATAAGCCAAGCTATACCACTACACTGCCCAGTGTTCACTTTGGACCTGAAGGGATGATACATACAATGTGTATATTTGGTGGTATAATGTAGATCAAACAGGATTATATATAGGAAAACAATATACAATGCTATTATGAAAAGAACTGATGACAGCCTAAATGCATGTAATTAGAAGACAAAGTGTTCACAAGAGAAATACAATATTTAAAAGGCATATTTTATAATATAAGTATATATAATTCTGAGTTATCCTATTTCCCTACATGATAACTGAAGTATGCATAATGACTGAGACAAAAAAAATCAAGGTTTTTTACTTAAAAAAATTAATTTGCTTGTGCTACCTTTAAGGCTAAATAAATAAAAGCAGGCATGAGCTTATTATAAAGTTATTTATGCCATTTATCTTAAAGATGATCTTCACTGGGAGAAAAAAAGATTGAATCATAATATTTTAATCTATTGCTGTTTGTGTGCATAACTCACACATTTCTATATATTGAGTTTTTGCATATTGATTGTAGCTTGACCTTAACAATTTATCATTTTGTCTTGTACCATCAACCTCCATGATAAATGTTACAGTTAAGGGTCTAGCAGCAATTTAATTATAGACCCCACGTTTCAGAGTTTCATAAATAAGCAGTCAAAACTACTGCAGGCTATGATGTGTTTTAGTTTGTATATTCGTATTACCATTTTAGTTCCATATTGTAGCTTCCATCCATCATCTATAGAATCATTTTTCATCTTCCAAAACAGTTCCTATAGGAAGCCATTTTAATGACCATCAAGTGGGGAGAAGTCTTACAAAGAGAAGGGAAGGGTATGAAACTCATTCCTCCCCACCAATATAAATAAATGAATAATTCATAGTGTACTCTATGTTATACACAGATAACATTTACAAATGCTTATAGAATTAATCAACAAGCATGTAAACTGTTTATTAGTGATCAACATAGTAAGTGTATACTTAATGAGGAAATAACACGTAGTCTAAATAAGTTGGAAGATATACATTTTAAGACTAGGCCCATGCCTTAAACCAGCTTAGAGTGTAAGAGAAGTGATGAGACATAGAAAAAAGAAATCTGGATAAAACTAATTCTGAAGTGGAATTTAATACCTTTCCCTTCTGTTTGCATGCTAAATGGCTGGTCAGAAGTACACGAGTTAAAAGGAAAAAAATACATGTGAAAATGTCTACGAAAATATTCAGTTATACAAATATTCAGCTACCCAAATAGTCCACAGATAAGTAGGGTGAGCTCAAGCAATCTTCAAATATCTATCTGCCTTGATATATACATGTTCTGGGTTTAACTGAAACATTAATATTTTTGGTCCTGCTTCCCTTGCTATTTTAACATGGCTTTCATACTTAAGTCACACGACCCAACCTCACCCACTACATTTCTGCTTGGATTTGCAATATTTTTCCAAGTGTCTTCCTTAGAGTAAAGTCTCTTTCTCTGAACTTATCACATGTGTAATTTTAGCAAGTATCTTTACTTGTCTACATTTCAGGATTTTCATCAACACACTATTTACCATAGTTATGCATATGATTATTATGAGAATTAAGTGAGATAACATATATGAAATATTCTGTACATTATAAAATAGAAATACAATATATACAAATGATAAGTGATATATTAGGGGTAGTAATAATAGTGAACACTATCAGTCTGCTAAACTTATTAGGGCTAATATTAAAAAAACTCTATGAAGAGGTATAACAGATTGAATAGTGTCCCCTCAAAATTCATGTCCATCCAAAACCTCAGATTGTAACTTTATTTAGAAATAGTGTCTTTGAAGATTCAATGAAAGATCTTGAGAGGAAATCATCCTGACTTTAGGCTACACCCTAAATCCAATGACTGGTGTCTTTTTAAGAGGTGGAGATTGGGACACAGAGTCACTGGTGAAGAAGATCATGTAATAAAGGAGGCAGACAGATGGAAGTGATGCAACTGCAAGTTGAATAATGTCATGGCTTGCTGGGGAGAGGGGGTTACCTAAAGCTAAGAAAGAGCAGGAAAGTATTATTTCTTAGACACTTCAGAGGGAACATAGCATTACCTGCATCTTAATTTTGAATTTCTAGCCTTGAGAATTGCTATCCAATCAATTTTTTTTGTGTTAAGTCACATGGATATGACAATTTGATACAACCAACCTGAGAAACTAACACTTAGGTGTCAGTGTATGACACCTAACTTAGTGGATCTTAGTGAATGATCTCAGGGTCAGGCCTGGGCCCTGTCTTTGAATCTGCAGACTGTGTTGTAGGCATCACCAGCCACCTCCAACCCTTCCCACTTAATAGAGTTGATTGCTGAATTACATATACTTGGTACAAAATACAGTAATTCCTTAATGTCATCAATATGTTCCTGGAAACTGCAGCTTTATGTAAAATGACATAAGATGAAATTTGACCACAGGCTGATTGATATTACTAAGAGTTAAGTTCCAACAGCATGTTTCTGGTCACAAAAGATAATTAGACTTCTAAATAGAGAGCCAAAACCTTTATAATATGAAATAATTATTTGTCTGCATTCATTCATCTATTTTCCAAACTACTTATTCCAGTTTAGGATAACTTGTAACCACAGCGTACCTTGTAACTCAGGAAACAAGGTAAGACCCAGCCTTGGAGAGGTTGCCTTTCTATCACTGGGTACATTCACTCCAGTTAAGACATGTCAATGAACTTAATACGTATATCTTTGGGATGTGGGAATAAACACGGGTTCCCAGAGAAAATCCACATAAACCTGGGAAGAATGTGTCAACTTCACACAGACATTGGACCTGGCCTGCAATCAATATTTTTTTTCTCAGCAAAGTTATAAGGAAATGATATGAGAGGAAAGAAAGTTATTCTAGGACCCACTGTTAAGTGTATCTGAACTTAGTCCAGTGTTTGGCAGAATGGGGACTATGACTTTGTCATGGAAAAAACATTCTAAGTCACAAACAGAAATAATATCTGTCTTCTTAAAATGTGAACAGAGGTATGTCATTTATATGATTTTGACCTTATTTTCTTCATCTGTTAAATGAGAGCAAGTTTTTGATGCACAACATTGCTAAGGAACTCAAAGGATAAAACACATATTAATGAACATAACACAACACGAGCACAGCTCAGAAATTTTTGCCTTATTCTCTGAAAGAGAGCAGAATATGCCATACAAAATATGACACTCTGGGAAATATTGATTATAAAGTTCCTAGAGAAATATCTGGTGCAAAACAGATTCACTGATTCTCCTTTGTCCCCCTTAAAGTGGGAAATTCATCTCCCATGCAAAAGGTGTATAGGCTGACCATATATCCTTGAGACAAAAGCTGACATAGGAATGACCAAAATGAGACAGGGTTATGTGCTGGCAACTAAGGGGGAGGGCAGGAAGTGGAGAATTCTGAGCAGGAACAGAGCAGTCACACCAGCAACAAGTAAGTACTATGTGATGTTGATATGTGATTGCATAGTAGTGATATGCGTTCTGGCAGGACTTCATAGAAAAGGCCAGGGCTGGATCAAGGAATTTTGACACCTTAGGTGAAACCCAAATTTGGCATCCCTACAGCTCCACTGTAAATGTCCTGCCTAAATTACATGCCACTTTAACCATCCCAGTACCAGAAATGCCAAAAAAGATACCCATAGTGCCAGATATACCCTGTAACTATTCCAGAGCCAGATATAACTCCCACAGTGCCAGAAATGCCCAATAACCCCCCAGTGCCAGAGATAACCTGCATAGCAGGCTTAACTCTGCTGCAGTGTTCTGCTCCCTTTGAAGAAAAAAGTACACATGGGGTGGGGAACAATCTTCTTCCCTAGCATCTCTTGTTGCCTCACAGTGGGTGGGAACTGCAGTAGCATCCATGACCCACTGCAGTCAGCACTGGCAAAGGCCGTCTTTAACCTGGGTCAAAAGGGGCAGCTGCTTTTGGGTCCCCTCAACATACTGTGCCCAAGGCAACTCAAATACCCGTTTTGTCTTGTGTTAAAGATAGTCCTGGTTTATTAAAAATGGTACAAGATTGACATTTATGCTAAAACAACAGGATGGTTGAGAAATATGAAACAAAATTGTACTGTCCCATTTAAAATGGAACTTATGGTCAACTTTCTACTTCTTCACTAATTTGTGACCCCAAACCTAAATTGCTTTGTCTTGTTAAATATTTACAAATGCATTGTTTCCTCATCTAAAAGATACAAAAGCCTCCTGCTTTGGTCACTTCTTTGTCATTTTTGGTAGGGTCCCTGCATGCAAAAAAAACTGTAATTTTTCTCCTGTTAAGTGATCTTATGCTAATTTAAAATATTAGACTAGCCAAAGAATCTAGAAAGGAACAAGGGAAATTTTTTTCTGCCCCTACACTCGCAATACGCCTCTCAGTCTCTCCATCTTCATTTACACACCCTCACTTTTTCACAGTAAGAATACTGAATTCATAATTTAAAATAGGTTCAGCATAAATTGATTTAGTGATATTATAGGAAACTGAGTTTTGCCAAAAAAGCAATAAAACAAAAACAATGTTCAAAAAGACATCATTTGTGAAATATAATTTTCAAATTCAAATATTTGTTAGTGTAAAACAAAGCACATCTGCTCTTCATCCCAACCAATATATTTTAGGAAATATTCCCCCAGAATGGATTCTAATAATACTAATTTGGAGTAGCTAACATGTTTACTAGGTATCTGAAAAATACTATTTATGACTTGAGGCAAAGCCAGATTGCTTTCAGAATGATAGAATGAGCTATGAATCTCTATTGAGTAGATAACTAGAAAGAATAATTAAAGAACATTTAAAGATAATAGTAAATAATCTGCACTCGTCTTTTAAAAGCAATATAGTAGATTTACTAGAAATATTTGATTACATTTGTCAAAGAAGCTTAAACCCTACTTTTAAAACC
The DNA here is from genome assembly GCA_004363575.1 of Solenodon paradoxus. Taxonomy (NCBI): domain Eukaryota; kingdom Metazoa; phylum Chordata; class Mammalia; order Eulipotyphla; family Solenodontidae; genus Solenodon; species Solenodon paradoxus. The sequence goes on along the minus strand of RJWH01005546.1, from coordinate 54,372 downwards.
ATGTCTACTTTAGATTCTTCTGTTTTGTATTGTGATTCCTTACACCATCCCTCATTCAATATTTATAAAAGATAAATGAGTGAAACAGATGACTTTGGGGAAGGAATGAATTTATCCCAGTAGGATTGAAAATGAAGTACAATCATACTGCTTTATTTGCTTTTGTACTGTTGAGACCCCAAACAGGATACCCCAAGATGTTTTCATGTGATATACTAATTATTCTAAATTAAAAGATATTAAGAGACAGAAGATTCAAGGATGACATTTACCTCAGTGATCAATCTCCTTAAAATTAGGAAATCCTGGTGGTCCACTAGGTGGGATACAGTCTTACAGCCTATCACCCTAGACTAGGGCTTACAAAGTATGTTTTCTATGCATATGTAAGTGAAACCTGCAAATTCATTTTTCTTAATATTGAAAAGATTTTAGTTCTGTTTTTCCTTCCTAAATTTATTACACTTATTCCAGAGACTTCTATATAACCTCACTGGAGGGTGGGCTCATGCACTGTGCACCTTACCCCACTCCTTGTGCAAACACATAATTAAAGTTTATATTTTCTCTTGCTAATATCTTTTGTGTCAATTTGGTGATTTCCCAGCCTTTGGAGTCAGCAGAGTCAGTATCTTAGCTTCCTCCTCAATAGTGTTATCTATCATGTGTCACAATGAACTTTTGGAAATTTTAAACATCACTTAGTCTCATTTTCTTGAACTCTTAGCAATGATAACAGACGATAATTTTTCATAAGATTAAAATCAGTTAGGAGTGTGTTTTATTCTGTGTTTATTTTTCCTGATGAATAGCACAAATTTATCTTACCGAATGTGTCATTCCTAAGGGATAACCTTGAATAAGGTCTCATTGATTGTGTCCCAAAGATACACATTAGGGAACATGATAACCCTTCTGCTGAAAAACACACACAACGAGAAAACATCCTTTTAAAAGTATAGTTCCACTTGGGAAAATGTTAGTCATATCTCTAGAGGTCAAAGGCAAAAAGAGACAGTAGCTAGTACCCTTGAACAAGAGGTGTGGGTTTAAAATGGTCGTATATGAGCCAGCATGAGTCTATGCACTGAAATTTTGATAAATGAAATTAAGAAGAGTGAAAATTAACTGGTGAAACAAGGAGAGATTAAAACGAGGTCTGTCAGTCTCTACTAGGCTTTGGAAAGGGAGCTTCCCTGAATATGTGTAACAAGGGGTCCCTGCTTTAAGTGGCTCTTTAGATTAAACTGTCTGCAAGGTATAGACTCTGTCAAGATGAGAAATTAGTATAAAAACTGACATCATTTGATCTTTAGGGCACATGAATCTACTTGGGATACTTCCTCACACCAAGAGGCAATTCTTAGACACCAGTAGGTGATCTACCATCAGATAGAGATATAGAAATATAGCATCAGATTCCACAGGTTGACATTGGGACTAGAAGATTCAACCTTCTAATTGAATGGTTAATCTAGCAACCAGCCCCCATCATTAGGTGATTTCCTAGAAGCCTCCTTGTTAACATAGCAGTATTATCAATTTCTTACAACAATCAGGAAATTTCAAAACTTTGAGAGCTGTGAATCAAAAATTGTAGATGAAGACCAAATATATAGAGAAAGATATTTTACTCATCCTGAAACCTGCACTGAGCCACTCTAATCAATGCAATAATTTGAAGTCATTAAATTGCTTAAGAATGATGGAGCAGAAAGGATAAGAATCAGCACGGTGATGGTGAGCCTTTCCCTGTTGGTGCCACAGTGTCTGCAATCACTAATGGCTACACAATTCCCCAAATATCTCATCTTCCCTCACATTGCTGCCTGCATGCATGCTCTGCGTATTTAATCTCTGTAACCAGGACAGTCAAGGAAGGGAATTTGAGACAAGACAAATCTCCCACTTCCTCAACTGGTACCGCTACATAATAAACTTTTCCTGCTTTCAACACTTGGTGTTCAGTAATCAACTTTCATATGTCGGGCACCAAATTGATTAGTTCTGTAACCATCTGAGTGGCTAATTTCTCATAAATCACAATATCACAGTTGGTATGTGCAGAAGCAAATGCAAGACCTCTTTAGAAGAATAGACTCTCAGACGCGAACATGACAAGATTGTCACACATAAAACTGAGGATTAATATGCAATTCAAATTTCTAAAACCACAAGGAAACAATCCCACATAAGAGTCAAGTGATAGAAGAAAGAGAAAGCTCTATATTCGCAAATGGATATATTTAAAATAACCAAAGATATAGGTTTGATCATAATCCTGAAAAACACAATCCCACACAGCAGAATTACAAAGATCAAAATCCCCAAATGCAAAATTCCAAAGATCACAATCCTGAAAGCTGGAAATTCCAAAAACCTACCATCCCCGTAAAACAACAAAAGCAATCAAATAGGGATAGAGTTGAACTGGGCATTGGTAAAAGTTTCATTTGTTTGTAGAGATTGTTCTTAACCTGATACTGATTTAAGGGTTTATCCTCTTGTTTTTCTATCGTCTTTTCTGACTAAATACCTTGAATGTGACAGGTGAGGTCTGTGAAATTGTCCCCTTGCAGGAAGACTGCAAATACCTTGATGTATGAGGTAACACTCCCACTCAAAAGGAGACTTGACAGACTCCTTATCAATGTGTATCTAAAACTACACATGGCTTCATTGTGACAGTCAAGCCATCACTCCAAGCACACAGCCATGTTCTCACAATATCTGTATACAATTCTCTGAATACAAATGCCATGAGTGATGGTGTTTGGATAAATTTCTTAGAGTTCATCCATTTCTCAATAGATCAAGTAACAGCTTGGAAACAATTTTTGAATATTCTCTTCTCCAACACTCTCTTTTCTTTGCAGAATTTCATTCTTTTGGGATTTTGACTTTGGGATTCTGGGGTCTGGGATAGTATCTTTTGGAATGATCTAGGAAACCATCACAGAGAAACTCTTGCACATGTGTATCAGCACTAGTTTTAGCATCACTTCTCCCAATATATAAGGTGTCAGCTCAAATCTCCCAAAAACCCTCTGTTATGGAAAAAACTCTCAACTAGTTTGAAACTAGAAAACTTTAAAACCAAAAGTGAATAAGAATTGTTTAATAAGGGAAATTAAAGGACAATAGTCTCATTAATTTAGAAGCAATGATCAGTAACAAAACAGCAGCAAAACAAAGCCAGCTGTTTTAAATAGCAGGTTTACCTCAGGAAAGCAAGAATGGTTTTGAATCGCAAAGATCAATTAATTTGCCATGTTTACTTAGTAAAGTGGAAACTAATATCACCATCTCCAAACTTACAAGAGAAATGTTTGATTATATTCAACATACACTCTTCGTTAAAAAAAGAAAAAAGAAATATTAGCAAAGCACAAGTAGAAGGAAAATTTATTAGTTTAATAAAGGGTATCTATAAAAAATTCACAGACAGCATCGTACTTAATGGTGAAGCAATGAAAGATTTCCATTTAAAATCTTCAGTGACAAAAGGTTACTTACCACCACTACTTTTATTCCACACTTTGCTGAGTATGAGTTTGTGTTCTGATACAAGGAGAGAAATGTAAGGATTAGAGCAATGCTACTTACTTACATATGATAATCATGTATGCAAAAAATCCAAAATATACACAGATAAATTATTAGACTTAATAAGATGACTTTGCACAGTATTGGGAAGTATGGTCAACACACATAAAATATATTTCTATCCTCCAGCTATGCAGTTAGAAAATATAATAATGATACCAGTTATAAAAAGCATCAATAGTTGTAAATTACCTAGGAATAAATCTCACTCCAAAATATGCAAGACCTTCGAAGAGAAAATTGCATCATTTCACTGAAAGGCATTAAAGAAATCTAAATAAATGGGGACACATACCACATTCTTGGGTTAGAAGGCGCTGTTATATACAGGCATACTTCATTTCGTTGTGTTTCCTTTTAATGTTATTAACAGATACTGCAATTTTTTAAAGGAAAGATGCAGGCAGGAAAGAAAGAAAGCATGCACACAGACAGGAAGAGAGAGGAGGAAGAAGTCCTTTAATTGTTCATATTGGTCATTCCCCCTGGTCCAAGGGCCATGAACCTGGGTCATTGGGATGTATGTGGACTGCACTCAGCTGGAGGCAGTATATTTAACTGCTACTTCACCAGGGAGGGTTAGATACTGCCATTTTTACAAATTGAAGGTTTATGGCAACCTCGAGTAGAGCACCTATATTGGCATCATTTTCCAATGTCATGTACTCACCGGTGTCTGTGTCACTTTTAGTTAAGGCATGTCCTTTTTTTGGATATAATGCTATTTCATCTCCAATAGACTATAGCACAGTATAAACATATCTCTACATGTACTGAAAATCCAGAATATTCATGAGAATCATGTTCTTGCAATATTCACTTTATTGTGGTGGTGTTGAACCAAACCTGCAGTATCTCCAAGGTTTCACTGCGTCACTCATTCTCAAATTGGTTTATGTAGACAATGAAATTCCTGTCAAAATCCACCCATTTTGTTGTGGAACTGGAGAAGTCAGTTCTTAAATATCTATTTGGAGAAGCAACAGTCCTAGAATAAACCCAGAGGGGGCACTAAGGTCTGGAAAGTGCTACTTTATCAGATTTCAAGATTTTTTTCTGAAGCAATGACAATGGAAGCACTGGTAGATATGGGCAGTAGAGACACGTGGGCACCCAGTAGGGGAAAAAGGAAGTAGAGATGGAGTGATGTATAACTGCAGACTTGAATGATGATAAAAGCAGCACTGCGGGGCACTTCCATCATTGCTGATGGCGTAGATGCTTATTCAGATGAAACTGGAGCCCCACCTCAAGCCAGAGCCAAAAATCAATTCCAGGAAAATGAAAGATTACAGTGTGAATAGGGAAACTGTTAAACTGTTAGAAGGAAAGGTAATAAACTACAAAGACAACGTTTTCATTTGAACCATCATACAAATGAGAGCACGTATTCTCAAAAAGACCTACAAATAAAGCTAAAAGACAAGACATAAAATAGAAGGATATTGCAACACACATAGCTGACAAGACATTCCTAGCTACAATATAAGAAAAACATATTTAAAAACTCACAAACAATCCGAAAGAAAAGTAGACAAAATAACTCACAATTCTTCACAGAAGAATTATGAATATATATCTGAAAAGATGTGCAGTCTTTCTGTGTAATCAGGAAAAGATTTATATAATGGAGCATCACTTCTCTGCAAATGTATTAACAATATAGAAATCTAATGGTATCAAATATTAGGATGTGGAACAAACAAAATGTGAGCATAGGACAGCTACGCAGTTCAAACACTTTGAAAAAAAATTGCATTTATCTCCAGTCCACTTGCAAAGTAGTGTCCCAACCCCTTGTGTTTCAAATAAGGAGATGTGGATAAGGTTTTTCAAAATTTCATGTTTCTAATTACAAAACCATGGAAACCACTCAAGTATATTAATCATATAAAGAATAAAAATATTCTGGCATCATCACAAAATGAAATGTCAAAAGCTAATGAAAAAAATAAGTCACAAAACTACACAGCTGCATATCAGGAAGATAAGTATGAGTCAAGGAGAAAATTTAGCTGGTTTCCATTGGCAAAACTTTCAAGCAGCTGCCTAAGATTTGCTCCTCCAACACAAGTCAGTGAACTGAATTCACCTGTGGGCCAGGGGTATACCGCGTGGGGGTGGGGAACCGCAAAAGTTGAATCTTAGACTGTTAACTTCAAAATTCTTTGATGATTGAAAAAGCTCCATAAGTCACATAGCACGCCCACAGCTAGCTTTCCCAGCACAGTTTTAATTTTAGCTGAGGAGTCAACAAATTCAACTAAGTAGATATTGTTACCTACTACATCACACCACGTTTGTCGCCCCAAATTCAATAGGAAGAAACTGGGTAACACCTTGTTCATCATTTCATAGGTGGGGTATATTCCTAATGTCTTGTAACACGGGGGGCCTCCAAGACTGTTTAATAGCATTTCATAGGAAGTGGTTACCACAGTCTTGTCTTCGGAGAGATGGTGCTTCTGAGATGAACTAAGGAAGGGTCACAACTAATTTCTGTTGGTCACACGGAGAATCTGGACTCTGAAGTGAGAAAAAGACACTGTGCCATGGGTTCAGATGTTATATCCTTCTCCATCCCAGACCTGCTGCCACAATCCTGACACTACGACCACAGACTTGCGCCTCACAGCCGAGACACAGCGCAGAGAAAGCCTGAGCCATCAGGCCCAGGGAAAGGGTTAGAATTGTTATCCCGTCCTGGGATGTCTGCAAACCTTGAGCATTTTCTGACTGGCACCACACTGATCTAGTTGTCAGCAGCTATGCCTTCTAGTCCTTCTTCTGACTGTTAACATAACACGGACCTTTGAGCATGTTATTTTCAGGATCTCACTTTCTCCCCTGCAAAATTTCGGCCCAGGTAAGCTGTGAAGCGTCTTCATAAGTCAGACATGCTAAATTTCTGCGATTCCAGCTGATGTCATTTCTCTCATACTACTTTTCTGAAGAATGTTGATGAAGAGCCCATCCTCAATCCTACTGACTGAATGAATAACTGTAACAAAACAAAATAAAACAGGCCTATAAAAAAGCATATAACATAGTAGTTGCTTTTGCCTCTACTGTGTCATTTATTGTTTTCTTTTCCATTTTAACCAATAAAATAGGAAAAAGATATTAGAATAAAATCTGAAAAAGTTGTAGGGAGACAACTTTTAAAACTTTTAAAACTGTGATTTGCAGTTTAAGAGAATGCTTGCAATAATTTTGTACCTATTAAAATTCAGCAGCAGAGCAGAGTGCCAGGGTGGGATTTTCAAAAAATTTCTGTGTTGTTCTTCTGCCCCCTGGTGGATCATTTTGTGTACTACCGCTCTCTCGTTCCCACAGCCAGTGCCAAACAGCTTCACTCAATCATGAGATTAACCCGTTGTCTCAAAAAAAGCCCGAAGTCCATTCTGTATGTTGAGGAATATTTTGTTACATTTTTTACATTGTATACTCTAGCAAAAGAAAATTTTTTCTACACAACTTAAATAATTCTTCAGAGCTTTCTAGATGTTATTTTCTAAGAGAATTTGAAAGGTTGACTACTATAAATTCTAAAATGTGTACGTTCCCCACACCTGCCAAGGTTTATTAAGACTGTGTCTAGTGAAAAGATCAGTAGCCACAAAGCTATTCACTATCGCGTTTTTGAGTAAATGAGTACTTTCTGTTGATTAGAGAAAAATAGCAAAAATCATCATGCTAACTGGCACTAGAACTCTAGTGTGGGTGTGAAGATACACAGGGAGCATGGTGCAAATCTGTTTTCCTGGCTCTCATATAGCATTGTAAACTAATGAGACAATGATAATGAACTTTTAAATACTGAGAGATACAATAAAGAAAAATCACCAATATTTCCAGCAATCACTACTAACATTCAATTATTTCATTCCCATTTATTTTTCTAAACACATTTACCAGTGTTGCACATAGTAGGCAATTAGTAAACAATTGTTAAACAATATATAGGACTATATATATATAAATATGTATATATGCAAGTCCTCGTCTTTATTAAATGTGCTTTGTCAACATAATTTGAGCCCCTTAGAGTATTCATTAAATGAATGTGTAATCATGTCTCTTTATGTTTTTCATGGTACATGATAAATCTTCATAACATATTTTCCAAAAGCTGTGTCCCATTTTACATTCCTTCGAGTTGAATATAAAGTTATCTGTCTCATGAAATCTCACTAAAACTGAATATTGTTGTTTAGGTTTTATTAAACTGAAGGATGGAAGTGCATCTCACTTAAATTTCCATTCACACACACACACGCACACATGCATACACACAAATACACACACTGAGGGGAGGGGGATGATGTAGTTGGTATTTTCACTTTATTTGTATCTTGATCAACTTTTATATTTTTATATAAGGAAACATTCGTATTTTCCTTTGTAATTTCTTCCATTGCTTTCAAACTTGACATGTATCATTATCAGCAATTCAATAATAATGGTTGTATTTCTCAGGCTTGATTTTTTAATCACTAAATTTCTGGTATGAGTGATACTAAAAGCTTCAGCTGAAGGATTCTTTAGATATACAGTAAATGTTTGTTTAAATATAACATATTCCAGGGTAAAAAATGTTTCTTCATAGTGCCTAAATGTTACCATTGAATTTTTTAATAATATGGTTAGGAAAAATACATATTTTATTTAGAAAACATCATGGTACTCAGGCTAATTGTTAATAAATTATCAGTCCAATTTGGATTTCTGAAACATAACTGTTACAATCTGGACTTTTCCTAAACTAGCATGAAGTATGAAACTGCAAAAAGAAACTTGGAACCTACATCCATTCAATTTTGGTAATTAAGAAAACAAGTGAGCCTCAAGGAACTTTTAAGAGTCTTCCTCTTCAACGCTTTCAAATTATGTGAACGTGTAGATAATGAATTAAATAAAATATTGGTTAGAAATCAGTTATTTGGGAAATTTCAAAAGGACCAATTGACTTGGTTGAGAACTCCATAAATGCTACTTTGACATTCACCAAAATGCAGGGAAGCATGATCAATTGCTTGTTCATGTGTAAATCAAGATTTTTTAAGAGAGATTTGACACTTGTCTTCATTAGAAAGATTCTAATGAAAGATAGAAGGGTATGAAAGTTGCACAAGTGAAATGCAGTATTATTGAGCACTTGTGTGCCAAGTGCTATATAGTAAATGTATGTGTCAGCTTTTAGCCCTCATAGAAAAACTATGTGAAATAGTTACATTACCTACTTAACAGAAGTGGGAGGAGTGATCTTAAAGTTGGTCACTACGGTGTCTGAGTTCGCAGAAATGATACAATTCAGAGCCAGTGTTGAAACCTAGGTCTGCATGTCACTGCCAATGTAAGCCTTTGCAAGCTGTGTATACTGCTGGGGACAGCCATCTGTAAGCCAGACTACATCAGCTCTGAGAGAGAGGGAGTTTTCATTAAGGTTTTGAAGGTAGAATTTGAAATGATTAGATAACAGAGAGTATTCTTTCAGGGAGAACAAAAGTAGGAAGGTATGAATCAGCACATAGGGGAAGTGAGAAGTCAAAGAACTTTTTTCACTGCGTGCCACTTATTTTACTGTGTTCAAAGCAATCTGTGATTTATAAGTAATTCTAAAACATACAAAAAAGAACAAAAGGGAAATTAAAACAACCCATAATCCCACTTCTCAAAAACATAGAAACCTGGATTTTCACAGTATTGTGATGTATATAAATGTTTGTTTTTAACTTTAGTAGCATTCTGTATCCCTACTGCACTGATTATATGGTATAACTAATTATAACTTGTTTTTGTTATTTATCTACTTGCCTGTTCTAGATTTATAATGATAACATCCAGCAAATTTGGTGTATGTTCATTTTTCCTTTCAAAGTTAACAGATGATTAAGTGACTTTATCAACGGGTGTCCCTGAACAAGTCTGAGAAAATGTTTTCTTTTGCTTATTTGTAATCCTTTAACAAAATTTTGTTTTAGGTAGATACGTTCGTTAGCTGACTATTGTATTTCATTTATTAAATAGATTTTATCCATTTTCTTTATTGCTGCTCTTCTCTTGTTTCAAGTCTGCTAGCTTTAATGTTTCTCACCATTTCTTTTTTTGTTGTTATTCTATTCCTTACCCTCTTATTCTGAAAGTTCTACCACTGTAAATAAGTGATAATTAAAGTAAAGCTCACGATAAATTTGAACAATAATGTTTGTGATGAACTTTCAGTAACAAAGCTTGGAGAATTCGTTTATAAAAGCCTAAGGCGATAGACCAATTTTCAGAAACTATCTTATCTCTACATAAATTCCAAATCAATGTAGTACTTCTCTAGTAAAATAAGTTGGAGGGAATAGATTCCAAATCTGTGAAAATTATTTTACATACATAAACTATTAAAATCGTCACATTGAATAGTTTCCCAAAGTAAAATCAGAATAAATTACAAATTATAAAGAGTATGTAAGTATGTAATTTTTAAAAATTTTGCGAGAATACACTCCACTGGTAAATTAAGGGTGCACTGTTCAAGAAATGTTATTGCTTTTGATTAATATTTTTAATTATATCATAATTTACTGTGTCTTCTAAAGATTATGAAATTAAAACCCACACGGTTGCATACTCCAGACCATTTTAAAGAACATTTATCATCTTTAGGGACTAGGTCATGGAAAAAATCAACAATGAATTTTTATGAGAAAAACAAAGGTCTTAAAGCATTTTCTAGTAAGCATTAATTAGACTGTATTTGAATCCTCTGATTTTTCCCTAGGAAACTGCAGGATATTATCAGCTCTGCATTTAACCATCGCATGCACAGTGAGAAGGAGCAGAGTCCCATAGCTCTTCCAATTTTCAGGACAGCTGAAGTAAGGAGACATAAAATGACTTATTCAGGACCATCATAGTATTTCCCAAAAGTAATTATGTGGCTGAATCCTAGGACAGGAGCGTTCTTAACACTTCTGCATATAGAAATTGTTAGTTTTGTCAAAGGAAAATGTATTCATTCTTTTCTCTATAACATTGGAGTGTTATTTTTATTACTTAGATACTAAAGTCACAAATATTTGATGTTTTAAAAAATGCTTTATATATGGATATAGATTTCAATATTTAATTTGCATATAGCGATGTAAATAATATAAATTATAAAATTATAAAGGCAACTGAAATTTTATATATATAATCCTTTAGATCTATGAAAAAGCAAAAGTGGTTCAGATTTTTACTCAAAATAGAAAGCATTTTAATTAAAATGAAAAGGAGAGAGCTTTCCAAAGACAGGATGATCTGAGTCTGCTAAAGCATTGTGATACAAACTCTTTGAAGGATGTGTTTAAAAATGTAATCTGTCATGTCCTTATGCTGTTTTCTTATGGTTATAATTCCCCCAAAGGAAAAGATAATTAGAAACAATATAGTGGATTGTCCATATTCATTTCAATTTCTACTTTGACTCTCTCATCTTTAGACTAAATAGCTTATGCAAACTTGTCAGTAAACACCAATGAGAAGCATAATCTTCTGTGAATTGTCACTTTACTTTCAGGTTTGATGTCCTAAAACATCTACTTTTTTATTGTGTAAGCCTGGACTGAATGTGGGAAACTAGCAATCCAGCAAAAATTTTCACCAACAAACAGAAATTCTTCCATTTTTTTCTTACCTCCCCAGCTCTATCTTTCTTTCCTCTTGTGAAAGAAGTTTTATGTAATCCTGTTTTATCTATTTTTCACATTCATCGGTCACATTTCTTTTTTATCCTGTCTTCTTCACCCAACCCTTCCCCTGTGCTTGTGAAATAAATAAGTTGGTCCTGTTTTCTCTGTTTTTCTTTCTTTCTTATTCTCTATGATTCCCTCTCTCCTTGTCCTCCCTCCCCATGAAGGAAATAGGTTTGGTTCCGCTTTATTTGTTCCTTTCTCACTCTGGGAGATACCTTTTCTCTCTTATCCCCCTTTGTGAGTGAAATTGAATGAGTTCTTATTTTTACTATTCCTTTTCTATTTGAAGATTTCCACCCCACTCATTCCTCCAGTCTTCCTTCTTGTGTCATATTGAAAGAAATTGTATGTGGTTCACTTCACTCCTTACCCAGTTTGAAGTCTTTTTAACTTTCACCTTCCTCTCCACAACACCCTTATGAAGGAAGTTCAGTTGGTCCTCTTTACTCCCTTCTTTGCCCAGATGATATCATTTTTCATCCTTATCCTTTCCATTATCCCCTTGTGAAAGATGATCCTAGATGACCTATTCCTCTATCTTGTTAATTTTATCTCTCCCTAACCTCTCTTTTCACTCTTAAACTTTCAGGATAACCTTAAAGTAAAAGTTTTAGTGTGTTTATTGTATTTGAAATCTGTGCATATTTACTGTTAGAAATTTAAGCTATGACTTTAAAAAATGATTGTATCTAAAAATGACAGTAATAAATCTAGCCATTTGAAAAATGAGTATCACTGTATTCCTGCTATAATGTACTCGGTGCTGCTTCTGGAACATTCCAAGCCTGTTCTCTCCTCAAGACGTTTGCACTTGAGGTATCTTCTTTCACCTATATCAGGTCTTCTCTTGGTCATTTTCTGGTTCCAAAACTATGACTCTTAAAAACACAAATTCTTTTTACTTCCCTGTATGCTTTGTTTTTTTTTTCTCTATAGCATTCACCATCAAATAACACCCTATGTGTTTACATCATTTAAGATCTCAATTCCTCCCATAAAATATAGTATCTGCAAGGGCAGTGATTTTTTGTTTATTTTGTTCACTATTCAATTTCCAGTACCTTAAACAGTGCCTGACACCTAAAAGACAGAGGCTTAATGTATTAAAGAAGGGTTTATCTATCATATTTTCCAATATTATGATTAATGCTACATTGAATATCCTTGTAACTATCTTTAAACATTGCATTTTTGTGTCTTGAGGATACATTCCAACATTTCCTAATGCTAGATCAAAGGATAACTTCATTTAATGATAAAGTGAAGATAAATTCCTCTCCAGAAAAAATATTTGTTGATTTACATGGCCAATATCAATATGCTAAAAAAAGTTCTTGTTGACCTTTATCCTTTTCTCCTTATTGGCATTATACCTTCTAACTTAAAAAAAAAAAATTATAGAAGTCATAAGTTTAAAATGACATTTAAGATGACATGCCACTATTTTAAATTGCATCTCTCTGATTATTGGTGAGGCTGCTTATTTTTGCAGACTTCTCTAGTCACTTGTATTTCTTCTCTAAGTGATATGCTCACAAACATCTTTTTGGCTCATATTTTAGCTATTCATTTCCTTTGATAGTTTTTTTTTTGTCAGAAAATCTTTTGTAGTAGCCCAAAACTAAGTAAACTACCAAAAATACAAAAGCATAAAATTGGTTTATGACTGTGCTTCACTTAACTCGGTGCTTAAAAGTGAGTATAGAACAATTTTCAATGCCAAAAGACTCATTAAATCTTGTCAATGTTATACTTTTTTAATTTTTAAATTTTATTTTTAAGGGAATGGTGCAGGCAGCAATGAAAGTGAGTAGGCAGGCAGGCAGGAAGAGAGGAAGAAGTGCTTGATTGTACTTAGTAGTTGATCTTGGTTGTTTCCCTGGCCCCCCGGTCTTGAACCAGGGACCTTGGTATGTATGTGGACTATGCACAGTGGAATAAACCACTAGACTGCTAGAGTGCACCTACAATTTTTTAAATTGCAAGTGTATCCTTATTAAAAAAAAATATTTGGTTAGCAAAAAATTAATAAATATTCCATTTGTATTGAAAAACCAGTTGTCATTCATTTTATTGAAGATATTAACTAAACTTTTGATGTTTTACTATATTCTCTGAAGAATTACTTTAGACATTTTCAAAAAAGTGTTATTGTATGAATACCAGTAAGTGTGACATATTGACTCATAATGTTTCCACTTACTGCTGACTTTCCAGTCACATTTAATTTTTAATCTTGGATCTACTGGCTCATTTCAAGAACTAGAAGCATTTGTAACATGGAAAAATAAACAGTCTGAAAGATAGAATTAGGAAGTGGCTTGACAGAAGCTGGAAGAATTTCTTCAGTATTTTCTGGTAAGTAAAAAACCAACTTTTCATTTGAATGGCAAGCATGCTTTCAATAGAACATCTCCATCTTTGTTTTTCTACTTGTAGATTGAGTAATAGTGTTTCATTGACTCATGTAACCTTTCAAGTAATGATTTTTTAGGAGTTTGTTGCACGAATTTTGTTATCTTCAAGCCAACTTTCTTTTAAATAATTAAAACATTAAAATTTTATACTCATAGAGAAGAAATGTTTTAATATAAAAATATCAATTATATGTTGACTAGAAGGAAAGAGAGATGACATGTCTGTACCATAGCATTTTATTTCATCATATGCAAAGAATAAGCAGAGTCTCTTTCCATTTGATTCCCTGGGTGTCAAGAAGACATTCTTTCATTCAATTTATCTCATCCTGAAGTATATATAACTGCATTTGTATACATACACATGTGCATATATGTATATTTGTATATGCTCATATAAATCATGATTGTATTTTATTTTTAAGTTTAATTTTAAACAAGATTTTTTAAACCTAGAGCCATGTTTATGTAATTTCTGCATAACCCTCTGTCTCCTAATACCACACAAGGAGGTGTACCACTGTGTTCCCCACAGTTTGCCCAGAACTTATAAAGAGTGCCTGCACACAGAGCTTTCCATAAATAATTGTTGAAAAAAATAAAATAAATACAAGTATACCAAATCATTGGCTACCCATATTAAGACTGGTTCATTGATTTAGTCCACATAAGCAGTCGATAGTTTGCATCTATTCTATGTTTAAATCATTTTCTCTTTTTTCTGACTATGATGCGTGATAGAAAAGTTAGTATGCTTTATTTCAGAAATGAAATTCAAATAAGCTTGGAAAACCATTGGATTGTAACCCTCTTTTCTTCCCTACACCATTGGCCTATGGAAATCCAGGTTCTTCAAGCTGAGTAAGAAAATTACTTTTTGCCTAGTAGTAAATGAAAGCAGCCCAACTGTTAGAACTCTAGAGTTGGCCTTCTTTGTTATTGTTCTTAGCATTACTGTTCACCAACAAAGGCAATGGTGACAACTGTGACTCTGGAATGCCCTACCTTACTGTAAAATTAAAGTAAAATAAAAAGTATGTCTTCCCTATAGGTGAAAGGAGTCATGCTCCCACCAGCCACACTACAAGAGAATCCCACATTACAGTGCAGTCACCACTAAGCATGCCCTGTGTTTCTTTCTTGGATATGCAATAATGAGCGTAAGTACATTGCATTTTGCATTTTAGTAAATAAGGTAACTGGTTCAAACTCTACAATGTCATAGTTGTCGGACACGGTGATGGTTTAACAGGTTCTTTCAGAGAACCTCTCACTACATTAATATGTACGTTTATTGTAGGTCATAAATCCTGGTATCATAAAAGTTGAATTATGAAGAATATCAGAAAATAATACAGTAGTTCTTAAATTATTAGAAAAACACAGCATTGGGAAGGGGGAGGCAAAGGTAAAACTTTCAGAAACAAGCATAGGATGCCAGAGTCCGGTAGTTGATTATTTCAACTTGCACTTTTTAGTTCATTCATGGGGATTTAGAGATTGAATTGAGTAGAGTATTAACTTCACACAACTTTTTTTTTCTGATTAGAAAAATCTCTATTACATCCACTGTAAAAACTTTATAAACTGGTGAAAAGTTCAAAGAAGAAAACAAAATCACCCCATATAATTTCACCACCCACAAGTAATATGGTGAAATATCTTCTATTATCTGTTCTCATTTGTCCAAAAATCTGTTTTAAAGGATTGCATTGTACTTCCTCCATAATTTTATGCCATCCTTTTTTCTTGGTAAAAAAATATCTTGGGATAATTTTCCAATGTTATCTTTGCATGTATCAAATCATTTTTAATGGATGTCTAATTGTCCATTTTATATATGGATCCCAATTTAAACATAACCTTACTAATTACTGTGGTATGTTTAGCAAAGTAGGCATTCTTTAATCATGTATATATGTCACTAGAAACTTACTACCATTCAGAAAAACTAGCCAAGTGCTCTTAAATTCTAGAACAACATGCCTTTCTTATTTTTCTCTGATGTTTTATTATTGTATTATATATGACATCATATAAGACAATATTAATTAAATTATTTAGACTCTCTACTAGACAAATTGTATACACTATCCCCAGAAAAAGAAGTATAAGTCAAATCTACAGTGGCAAAATTTTCCAAAATGTTTCTCTGAGATGTCATTAGTCTAAGCTGAGCTTGCAGTTGGCACTCTATGGCATGCTGTTGTCCCTAGAATGGACTCCAGGTAGGTCAAGATAATTGATGACCTCAGCTGTCTAGGTGAGAACTAAGGAAGGTAGAGAACAAAACCAGACACCCTGTGCTATCAGAAAATTACTCTCCCTACTTGTCATGTCTTTATTATCATTTTACATGTTCCATGATATGAAAACAGTGAGAAAGCATAAATATTAGGCTTCAGTCTTTAATATTAAGTCCTCATCCTTTGATACTTGCATTTTGGAACAGCCTTTATTGCTATTGTAATGATTGTTGGCTAACTTCCTCAATATCCATCCCAAATCTTTTCTTTCATGTCACCTTCTACTGTGGAGGCTGGACAATTACTTAAATATTTAACTTCACTAGCATCTTTGGAAAAGAAAAGAGACTTAGTGGCATGTTTTTTGCTGAAGAGACATAAATAAAAATCTAGCTGGAGAGTTCTACGGAAATCTTTTTTCCCCAGATCAAAAGAACAAATGTAACTAGCACTTCCACAGCCCGTTCATCCTGTGTAGCACATGGATATGATATGGAGCTGTGGCAACTATTTTATTAAATGAGGTAATGCATCTGGGCGAAAAAGTGTGAAAAACAACCCTAGAACTCTGAACCAAGAAAAATGACTGTGTATTGAATTTACATCCTTTGGGCCGCCTTTCAGAACTCTGAAAGTATGAAAAATGAATAAATGATGATGTCCTCTTAGAATTCGGAGACAAGTATGAAAAATGATTATATCCTGCTAGATACACTCACACCATCAATGCACAATACAAATATCATGAATCTTTCCAAATAACTCTTCCAGCTGGGGTCATAGCACAAGGGGACAGGAGCCATTCATGAACACTGAAACATTTCCGGATGGACTCGTACTGTCAATATCTTCTCAACAATGATAATATCCATGTCTTCTCAAAATTATAACATCAATAGATTAGATAAGAGGTTCAGTAACTATGGTGTATAAGCCAAATTTGGACAGGAGTCTAATTATGTAAATAAAGATTCATATCCATTAATTTGCTTATTGCCTGTGACTATCAGAGTGGTTCCCTAAAATTCTTGCTATCTGTCCTTTTACAGAAAGATCGCAGAACTCTGGATTAGATAAATATATGATTCTAATAATTATCAAATTATATATATAGTCTGTGCTTTCTTTGGGAATATTTGCATATATATTAATACATACACACATGTATAGTATAATTTATTATATGTGTATATTTGTATAATATATTATTATAATATATGGATATATGTATTATATATAGGCTGATATACGTGTATTTTGTAATCATATACAAATATGTGAAAATGGCACCATTTTACTACCAGACATATAGATAGATGATAGAGACATATACATATGTACATATACACATATACACGTATACTCATATACACATACACACATACACATTTATCCATATACACACATATACATACATACACATATACACACCTATATGCATATACACATACATATGCATTGATACATAAATACACATATATACATACATATATGGAAGTAAAAGTATATCACAATAGGCCCACATGCAGCAGCAACAAATGTTTTATATAATATTTTCCCACTAACAAAATGTAATCACCCACATTTTCACTCTTGCTGTTCAACAGTTTTGAGAACTCTTCCCTGACATTTTACAAATAAGAAAACAAATTCAGTTTAATTAAGTCATCCATGCTGTCTAACCAGTTAAGTCAAACACGGGTCCACTGTAAATCTTGGGGTCACTTGTTGCACACAGTTTTCATGCATGTGTCTGTGTAGTTTGCAGCTATTGGCGAACGTAAATGTATTGCTAAAATAGAAAATGACATATTGTAATAATAGCACACTAACAATTGAGGATCGAATTGGAAGCACCTGTGATGTTTTCTTTTTCTATACTTAAGCTTCAATGGATTGAGAGCAACCCACAGAAATCAAAAGGTGAATTAAATGGATTTCAAAAGCGATGTGTTTGGAATTAGAGGCCACACTCACTGTTCTTTGCAGGTCTCTGTTCTCTTAGTGTGATTCTCGCTCTGTAATCCAAATATTGAGTACCAAGTCCTTGTCTCCTGCAGCTCATGTCTCATAAACACCAATGGTATGAATTTGTCTGCAACTATTGCCCTCCTTCTGATATAGGTATTTATGTTCCTGTTAAAACACATAGTAAACAAGTGAATCTTTCTTCATTAAGTAATCTGTGTTATTTTCATCTCTGCCAGATGACTTTTCACTCATTTATCTGCCTTTTGTGCCAAATGGTAATAGCATTCGCAGCCACATGACCATTGCCACATTAAACTCAGAACATAAATTAATGCTCTTTGCATGTTTATTGCTTCTCTTTCCTTACAATCTCCTGCCCACTGCAGTACATAAATAATAAGGCATATTTCAGGAGGGCCCTTTCCCCATCACTTAATCCTCTCCCCCTTAATGGCCCATAAGTTTGACTACCATTTGATTTGTTCTTATAAGACAATGTTCTCATTTTCAGAACTGTTTTTGAATAATTTAAAATTTGTTTCAAAAGCATGACATTTTTTTTTCAAGTAGCATCCAAGAAACTTGGGTTGGTTTTCAAACTTTTACTACTTGATAGCACTAGTTCTTTAATCAGTCTCCATTAAGATACTTTTTGAGCGTTTCTTATGGACAGAGCATCTTATTAGTGACAGTATCAAACCAAAATCTGCCATTCAACTGGAACAAGTAGATAGAAATTTAAGAAAAATATCAAAGGTACATTTTTAGCTACCAACAAAATCAATCTGACATAGGGCATTGTCCACAATTATCCACATACTATCTTCTTTGCTTTACATTACTCAGGGACATTTATTTACTGCTCTTGATACCAAACAGGTTTATTCTGAAAGAATATCATCCAAACTAGTTGTGCAATTTGAAGAAAAATAGGAGTTTCTTGGGTAACAGCATGACACAATCAGAACCTAATATTTCCTTAACCCAGAATTCTGGGTTACTTAGTGTGGAAAATGTGTGTAGCTGAGATCATAGAGGATCCATCATTTTATACTCTTGTGTTTTTTTTTTTTTTTACTTCAACACGATAAAATTACTATTTCCCTATCTGATTAAAAAATAATTTTCAGTCTTTAAAACTTGCTACCTGACAGCTCAATGATAAATGAGGTACTGTTCCCTATTTTTGAGTTTTAGTGTGTGTATTTTTGAGAGAAGTTTAGGGTTCACAGAAAAATTGCTAGGAAGATAGAGAGATTTCCATGCACCCTTGTCCCCACACATGCATAGTCTCCCCATTATCAACATCATTCCCCAGAAAAGAACTTTTGTGACTGTCGATGAAATCTACATTAGCATTTCATTGACTCCCAAATGTTGACTGGCAGTAGTGCTCACTCTTGGTGCCACACAGTTCATGAGTTTGTACAAATTTGGAACAACATGTATCCATCATCACAGTATCTTAGTGTATTTTTTTTTACTGTCCTACAAATCCTCTGTGCTCTAACCCATTCATCCCTTCCCTGCCTTCAACTCCTGTGGCAACCTCTGATCTGTTTACTGTTTATAGAATTGCCTTCTCCAGAATCACATAATATTAAGTGTCTATTTTTCCATTTTGTAAGTTATGATGCACTAATATATCTATTTCCCCATATTCAGGATTATTTTCTTGGGGTCGATTCATATACATATTGCATTAAAGGGATGTCATTAGATGTTTCTTTTTTAAATATTAACTATTCAAATTATTTCTAGCTATTTTATCAGGTAGGAAGTAGAACCATATAGTGCTACCTTGATGAGAAATATGTGACTTTTTAAATGCTTTTATTTCTTGAATTACTACTAATGTCAAAACCATTTCCCCAAAGTTATTAGCAATTTGTTTTAAATCATTTGTGAATTGCTTGTGTTTTTTTTATCAATTTTACATAATTGTAACGTGTTTTTAACTGTTCATATTAAACTTTTAAAATAAGTTGTCATACTCCTTACATTTTCCATTCTAGTGTCTGCCTTTTAATTTTTGTAGTTATACATTAAAATTTTGTGACTTATTCCAGTCATTTATACCAATATGACTTTGATTTCTTTTTGCTTTGAAGGCAAGGAATTTTTTCCTGCCCATAGTTGAAAAATTATTCATCTCTGTGTTCTAGGATGTTATTTATTATATATGTTTATATTTATTTCTGTAACTCAACTGAAACTTATTTTTCTACAAAAAAATTACTAACTACATTTATTTTCTCAAAAGCTAAAAAACAGTATCAGCATTATTTATCCCTGCGTCAATGCTTATTATGATCTTTATCATACCTTATATTTTATATAAATATCATATTTCTGAGTTATCTGGTAGAGAGATCTCCAAAGGTTTTTTGATCATGCATGCCTACCAATACTAATTATTTCTGAATTAACTATTAGTATATGTAAATAGATTTCATTACATTTTTGTATTACTATCAATTCATATGCTAACAATGGTATCAATTTATATTTTGAGACTGAGTAAAAATATGCAATCTAACATCTTTTAATCCCACACTTGGTGAATTTTTTTCCACGTTAAACACTACTGAACACATAAATTCTATTACTTTCACTTAATAAAATACTTTAAATTCCCTTATATCTCTTTTCCCCAGGATTATTCTTCAAACATTTTTTCAACATGCATTTCACTTCAATATAAACATAAGTAGAATTTAGAAAATTTTCCTGAGTTGACTTTTTAAGTGTATTTATTCTTGGTCTTAGAATATCTCTTGTAATCTTTATTTATCTTGATAGAATTTTATAAATGACTCTTAAAATGGTTAATTTTACTTAATCCTAAACATTGTCTGATAACATGCACATGTACATGTGGATATGTATGTGTAATGCTTTTGATGCTGTGGGAATTGGATTTTATTCCTAAATTATACTTAACAGGTGATTTAAGGATTATATAATTTTGTCACCTATGGTATTTCATTTTTGAGAAAGTGCTGGCTATTAACAATAACACTAGTAGCACAGACATAAATAATACAGTCCGAGGAAAACCAGATTGCCTATTAACTCTAGAAACCTAGAAAGCCTTCTTCAATGGGGAATTCAAATACAGACAATTCTTTAAGGACCTTTTTCTGTAAAAGGAAGGAATAAAAGTGGTAGATGTAAGGCAAAAGAGGATCAAATAATACTATTTATTTTCCATTGAAACTGTTGAAATGTTGATTAAAAGCTACCCATAAGTATAAGTAAGTTCCTATAGTATTGGAAGAATGAGTAATTAATTACAAACTGAAAAGATCACAAGAAAGTTCTGACCACAGGAGGAAGAGTAGCCATCATGTTTAGAAGGGAAAGGGGAAAGATGGCTTTGTATGTTAACACATTTGCAGGTAGAGGGTAGCTAACGGATATATTCTCATCACCCGTCAAAGCATATAGCACTATGAAATACTGAAAATACTCAAGAAATTGATGAAATATCACCTGTATTAGAAAAGAGATATAATGGTTTCTGTTGTTGCTATTTTTAAGCACAATTTCAGTGAACATCTTTGCTCATTAACTTGAAAGGGAATATGCATGTTTTGATAAATCTTCATCTATATTTGCTGTTATGCTATTTTACCAATTTTCATCTTTAATCTTTTCATCCCCGCAAGTCTTCCCAAATCTTCCCAAGATACACTCCTAAGAGAGTTTATGCATAAGTAAGAAGCAGTACATTCTGGTTTTTATTTTATCTAAATCTCGTTTAAACCTTGGCCATTCTGTTAATTCCACTTATTAGTACAGGTCTGCATAGTTTTTGCTCTATTAATTTTTGATATTTGTGTGTTCTGGATAGCAATTCTGTTTCACAGGGTGCATTGTGTTTAGCCCCAGATTCAGACACAACTTAGCTCATTTGGAGACCTTGTCAGGCAGGACCTCTGGGAGCCAGTTTTCCTGAAGGACTGTGGAGTCTTCCGGGAAGAAATATGTCCTACGGCAAGACAGATTTCAGGTAGACAGATTGTTTCATGGAGCCTGGATTAGCGGACAATCTGAGTGATAGAAAATACACCGTACTCAGCTTCATCCTTTCCTGGTGGGACTGGACCTCCTGTCATTTAGAGCTTCCACCCCTCCTAATGACCCACTCCTTTCTCCCAGGTGCACTCAACCTTAATTCTAAGCCATAGCACAGCCAGAATTTTCCAGCTTTCCTTTCCCTTCTCTCTCTTGCCCTCTTCCTTCCCTGTGTTGTGTTCCTATAAGGCTGTTGATAGACAGAAGTGATAGGGTATGCTAAAGGCTTTATACTAGACACCACCCTCATCTATCATTTGCTTAACAGTTTTCTTCCATATACTTTTACTTTGTTCTAGCAAGTAATACCCATGAATTTTTAGGTTTGATGTGTTAAGCTATAGTTTTACAATGTATCTATATTATCTAGTATATGCAGTAGCGTATTTATTTTTTAAAAATATAACATATCAAGAGGGAAATATTTAGAGCAGGAATATTTTTCTTTTCAAATAACTGGGTCAGATAGCAGCTGCCTTTTTCATTTACTAGTGGAAATGAAGATTTCTCTTTCCTTACTAGTTCTTCCACCTACCTTAATTCATAAATAACTTGATATTGCATGTTTCTGTTTTGAAGTAAGTCATTCTATATCCTTTCTTGACACTAACAAATAGGTATTCTTAGAAAGAAAGTAACAACACCATCTCACTTTATCTAAAATTTCAAGTGATATGCCCATCTTATTTTACCTAAAAATCAAAATGATTTGCCATAAGATAGTCCCCCTGCAGGTATTGTGAAGGATTGTTTGTCAAGGATAATTGATCAGTTCTGAAGCATTTAAAAGAAAAGTATCAGATATCAAAATTTTTAAGGTTTTAAAAATAAGCAAATTTGACATTTGGAGTTGAAAAGAAAAAGTGTTGTTATAGAGTAGCTTTTCTAGGGCAATTGATAATAACAACACAGACATCTAAGACTAAAAAAAGTTGGGTGATAAAAGGCCTTCAACGAAATCCCTCCTGTAAATCATGGTACAGATTTTTCTAGTGTCAACAAATTTATAAAAAGCTATTGTCAACCATTTGATCAAATTATTAATAGATACATAGTATTAATATTAATAGAGAATCATATTAATAGAGATGTGGTATTAAGAGATATTAACTATTGGAGTTTACACAGTGGTTGTTCACATTTCAGGACAATAATAAAGACACATTGAACTTTTTTGCTCAGTAGACATGTCCTGAATCTCAAATGGATTTTCCAAGTTATCTTAAATTACTTCAACATGGTGTACATCCATGATTCTTCTCTAGATATTTTGTAATAAGCACATTACTATCTATATGCAGCAGTTCTTTAAATTCTCTGCATCATATCTATTTTCTATGCTGTGACATTAAAAATTTGCCTTCTATGGAAATGGTTAAAAACTTTCAAATTTGGAAAATGAGTATTTGTCTCCATGCTTTTAATGAAGGCATTTACAAAGCTTTATAGTTTTTTAGGAGGAATGATGTCCCATGGACGTGTTCCATTTTTCAACTTGGTATGGAGCTTCTTTGTAAAATTAAATTTTATTTGCATTGTTGCTGGGACTGGTTTAATTCTCTGAGTACCTAAGGTTGATGTAAACACTTCAAAATCTGTTGAGCTTGTGTAACTACCTTGGTGAAAAAGACAAGATAACACAAACTGGTAATTTGCAAACAGGAAAAATCTTGGTTTCCTATCATATAATCTCATCTGCCTTATTATCAAGTCTAAACATCAGAAAATTTTCTAAGGACTAACTTTGCAAACTTCCCACAGCTGTACACCCAACTCAACTGACCTGTTTTCACAAACTCTCATTGTTACCTGACTTTAAAAGGCTATTACTTTTGTTATGGAGCAAAGCCTATATTATTTCACTCATTCAATGCAAAATTATTACCTATAGTGGAAAGGGCTTAGGCGAGGTGCTACAGATTCAAAGGTGAATATAACGAAATACTTGTCTTCAAAAAGGTCAGGTTATAGTCATGGAGATAAAGTCATAAACTACTATAGTGCCTTGTGTTCAGGGAAATGGAAGGGGACCACACTGCAGCTATTAGGAAAATGGAGGCCTCGGATATTTAGCGTAGGCCTGCTTGGAAACACTTATTGGAGGAGGTAAGATTCGAGCTTTGTCATTCAGCAAATGTGCATTGATCATCTACCATGTATGGGCCAAGCATTGCTTTTGGTACTTGGGATATGCACTGAGCAAAACTGAGGACAGTTAGTGCCCTCTTAGCATTTTCTTTCTGTTAAGACAGACAGAAAACAAGACAGTCTCCCAAGTAAATATAAAATAACAACTGTGGTCATTGGTGCCAAGGAGAGGTATGCAGTACAAGGAGATTTCATGTTTGTTCTAGTTTCAAGTTAAGTTGGGTAAAGGCTTCCCTCAGAAAGTAACTGAGATAAGAAGAATGAACAGGAGTGGATTGATTTAAGTTGACTCAGACTGATTCCAGGCAGAAGGAAAAACTTGCTTAGGAGGGAATGTCACCACTGAGGTCTTTGAAAAGCATTTCAATAACAGTGACTCTTTGTGGTCTAGGTTTTCAATAAGTTCAGGGTAAAATGACGAATGAACAGGATGAAAAGAAATTGAGATATTATCTTTATTCATGACAAAGTTGTTATTGGAGAATGTTGCTTAGATGTGAGAACCAAATTCACTTCCTATTATTGAATATCACAATTAGTCATATTTACCTGCCTGTTTACCAAAGATCGTAGAACACACAAATAAGAGAATATTTTTATGAAATTTCCATGACGAATAGAGCACTACTTGAATACTGTAGAGGTGAGTAGAAAAACTGCAGAAGGAAGAGACTGAAGATAATGAAAGTGGAATGAATGATAGCTCAAGGTTCTGGACGAGGAGGAAGGGCAGGAACTAAAGTAGACTGAGATAAGTGAAGAGTGCAGGTTCAGTGTTTAAGGAGGCACTTACTCTCAGGCTCATGCAGGTGCAAACTCAATACCTGAAAGTGAGCACTCCCTACATCTTGTGCCCTGGACACCACTGTTGTTTTATCCTGTCCCAGTCCACCTGAAGGACATGAAATCAAGTCTCAGGAGACACTTTCACCCTAATCATCTGAAGCAGGAAGAACTATGGAGTAAAAATGTGGGCAGATAATGGAGTAGGACACAGGAAGCTAGAGATGGTCTCATGTTTCTTGATGATGAATAAGGAAACAAAGTTAACAGCTTTAAATAAGTTTGGTATTTGAGAGTTGTGACTATTTAAAACATGCCAAGAACCTTGTTTGACCCTCTCCATTCCTGTGCAGGTGCCGGAGTTCAGGAGTGGCAGAAATGGCATAGAACCAGTCCAGGGTAGAGACTTGGCAAGGTGAGTGTGACAGTGGCTACAAGTAAAAGGTGAAGGGAAGAGAGGTGTCAAGGTGATAAACCACAGGAACCAGGTATGAGAGATATGAGGTCTAGTGGCATTAACTGACTTAATTTAAAAAAAATTTTTGGTCCCCGCTATGGGTCGCAACGCAAGTCCTTGGATTTCACATGGTCTATATCTTACCAACCATTGCCGCTGGAGCCACGAGATGCATCAACATTAGCTGACTGAGAATTTGAAGTCTGGGTTATTTGCATTTGTGGCCGAGATGTGCCACTTAGACCAGCACGTTGGAACATGTTGACGTGCACCAGTTGGCATTTCAGAGTGACCCTTCAGTTCATTGACTTTTCCCTTAGTGCTGGCATGGTGCTTCTTGGGTCTTTTTAGTTTAAAAAATAAGGTGAACGAAAGTGGGAAAATAATGGAAAAGTTAAGCTGATTCTTCTACCCACTCCTTTCTATTTTGCCACGGTCAAAAAAAAATCATTTTTAGGTGAAGAGTTAAGGACTGTGAAGAAAGATGAATGACTTGCCATTTAGAGTATATTCTATTCTTATTCTGTGGTTAATGGCTCTGTAGAATTGTTTTCTTCACTCGGATTCACTGTGGCTCAAAGCCACAGAAGTGAAGAACTTTGGAGAGCTATCATGTGTTGAGTCTATTTCCAAAGGAACTGGTGTACACACTGTGCACTTGTGGTCGAGACGAACTGCTTAGACCAGCAATTTGGAACATGTTGCTGGGTTCCAGTGGGTACTTCAATCAATCTTGGGAAGTGGAGCGCTTCAATTCCAAAAATATTTGTTGAACCATTTCTGTGTGCTCAGTAGCCTGGTGAGATCCTACTGTTATCAGCAAGTATATCTTATTCATTCTTGTAACCTTCCTGCAGAAATCTTATGGTTCAGTTACAGCAGTGGAGAACAGGTAACAACAAATCCACTAATGTTGAAAGATGATCTCAGAATTAGATACAATTTGGCAGAAAACTCTTTCTCCAGTAAAAGCTTGTAGGCATGTGATCTAAACCCTGAAATTCTTAGTCTGATGTACCTCCTCCCTCCTCAATCCTATATCTACTGTGAGTTGCTGTGAAATGATGACATCTATCAGAGGTGGGAAAAAGGATAAAGGAAAATATTAATCGCAAACTCTCCTCATGTTTACTTTGTAATAGGTAATTTTCTAGGTGCTTTGCATGCATTCACAGGTTGAATTCCTAAAACAACACTACAAGGTAGGTTGTTATCACACTGTTTTGCAATGAAAACACTTTTAGAGAGGTTATGCACTTTATGCAGGGTTGCACGGTCGTAGGCAGTCTTTCTCTTAACCACTTTGAGTATACGGCTTTTCATATGTTGTCAGTAACAATACTTAATGTTCAGTAGATTTGTTTTAGGCCTTTTTGTATTAAAAAAACAAAACTTTACAGAATGTAGTTCAGTTCATCTCATCATGTTCTCCTACACAGACCTGCCCTTCCATCTTTCCCAATGAGTATCAGCTCCATGCATGTTTCTGTAACTTACCTACTGATGCATTTATGCATAAATAATACATAGAATAATACATAGCAGCATTTTGAAAGCTATTATACTTTGCTTTTACCTCTAACAATGTTTTTGAGATGTAGACCTTGTGGGTAGGTAGAGCTGGAATTTGTTTGTTTTTATTGCTTTAGAGATGACTCCAGGGAACATATAATGTACCTCGTCTCTTTTTTATGGACCTGTAGATTATTGCATTTCTAATTGATTTTATGGGAGGAACATTGCATTATAGCATTAAATAGCTTTAAGGTGTGCATCATTGTAAATCAACTTCTGTGTATGGTACATTAAGTTCACCACGATTTCAGTTTTTCCTTCACCAGACAACGCACCCCACTTCTACTCCATTTGCCCACACACCCTCCCCTTTCTTTTCCCACAACTCTTGATTTGCTTTTTTTTGACCCAAAGTCTATTCTTTGATTCCATTCATTTGTAAAGTTTATTTGTGTTTAATTTGATTCATTCGTTTGCTTGCTATGAGATTGCATTGTAGTTCCCATTTCTTCCCCATCTGTGTCCACACCCATTTCAATGGACTTTCACACTCAATTAATGTTAGACTTGACCATATGACTTCCTCTGACCAAAGAAATACTAGCGTGTATGACAGAAGAGAAGCTTGAAGTGTGTTTCTGCATTTGGGTCTGCGCTCTTGAACTTCTACCTTTGTCCTGGTAAGAAAAAAAAAAAAAAAAAAAAAAAAACATCCCTCAGCAAGGGCACTTGCTCAAGGAGAAGGAGAGGCATGTATAGCAAATCTTAGTCCCATTCGTGCCTTAGAACCAAGAGCAGATCAGTTTAACTGAGATCATGAGGGCCTCCGACTTACTCAACAAAAATACACATAAGCAAGAATAGATAATTGTTATAAGCCAGAGGAGAGATTTGTTATGTGCGCATGTTTGAGATATAGGTAACTGAGACAGAGTTGTCTGTTTCCTCCATTTTATAACCCCAAACAATCCTATTACAAATAATGCACACATCTCATTGCATTGATGCGTGGGTTTAAACCACACAAGGAGAAGTTGAATATCTGGGTTACAGACTATGCACATCTTCAAGGTTACTAGGCAGAGTGCTAATTCTCTCTGCAAAATAATTATAACTAATGAACCAGGTTTTACTGTCTGTTTCCCTAACTCCTCACTAACAGTATGTTCAGAATTTTGTTCGTCATTTTAACATGTATGAAATGAGATCTCATTTTACTTTACATTTCCATGAGTACTAATGAAGTTGAACATTTCTTTACATTTATTGATCATTCAGGTATCGGTGTGTATGTGTGTGTTTTCTCTATTCTTTTCCTTTGTCTATTTTTTCTATGTATTTTGCAAGGCTTTTAATGATTCATTTTTAATGGCCATCTGCTCTTGTTTTATTTATCCTATTGTCAGCAATTTTTGAATGGAGTGACTTCTTTATCTCTTTGAATACCCTAAAATTTTATTTTAAAGATTTTCTCTAATTTAAGAATCAGCAAACTTTTTCTGTAAAAGGTAAACCAGTTAATATTGTAGGATTTGTAGGCCACACTCTGTTATGACTGTTGAACTTGGCCACGGTATTGCAAAAGCAGCCAGAGATTGCATACTGGAATGGGCATGGCTGCCTGCCAATAAAACTTTATTTACAAGGACAAGCATTGAGCTGGATTTATCATCATGGTCACTGGACTGACTGCTATACAACTAATTTCATCTGTAGTAAATTCCTATTGAGATTGTCGGATTTGTTGATTATTCTTAGCAATATAGATAAATGCTCAATGATAGATGAATAGATAGATAGATACATGCATACATAGATCTATATATCTCCTCTTTAAGAAGTTGAGGGGTGAAATTGTTTTTCTTTTGAAATATCTCATCACTTCTTATGTTCAGAAATAATCCTCCCAGGTCAACATCCAGTCACAGAGGTCTCCAATCCAGTCAAATTGAAGTAATTTCTGACATAACAAGTGGTACCCCTTTCTATAGACTGCTATTTATGTTATACACAATTCTGTCTTTGAATATACTACACTCCATGTTTCTGTCAGGGGAGGAGAATGGAGGAAAGTGTTGAATACATTTTTAAATATGGTTTTAATTTCATGGGAGCAGGGTCTGCATATTATTTCAGTATGCCCACTCACTAGTAAAATATTTGCTAGCCCTCTTGGTATATTTTTACTATTAATTTTAGAGGAATGTAGATCTAAAGGAGGTAATGAAATTGAACCAAAACATTTGATTTAAAATGGTTTCTCATCTTCCTATGTTATACATGGCCAACTGTGAAGTAGAGAACCTTAAAAAATATTTATAGACTCTTTCTTTTTTTTTCTTTCTTTCTTCCTTTCTACTTGATTAATCAGAAGTTACCTGGAATAAATTCATTCTATAATGAATATTTTGAAAGACTCAATTGAAAGTTAATAGAGACAAGACTCTTCCTTTAGTATAATAACAACAATTATAGTTAATAATTGTACATACATTTTATCTAAACATAATTTGAATCCACTTACTTGAGAGCTTTTTACACAGGCAAAACATTAAAGTGAATGAAAAGTTTAGTCTCAGAAGAGTTTCAAATGAGGTGATTAACACTGAGGACATAATTGGGAGGTTGTTAAAAGGAATATTTCAAAGAAATGCTTTTCAAATGAGTGTCTTACTATATAGTAGTTAGTTTTACTTTCTCAACCAAAAATATCATTGAAGACTTGCTTGTATGCAGTTTATTATCAATTTGTTTGTTAACTCTAATTATATTATTTCTTTGCTTAATGTCAATATTATGCAGTGGAACCATGCCTAACTTTAAGTGATTTTTTTATTTCTTTTATATTTTCGTACAAACATTCAGTTTTCCTTTCTCTTTATCTATTACTATATTTTAATATAAATACTTCACTATTATTTTACATCAGTGTAAACACAAGTTTAAGAGTTTGCACAATTTAAGAAACCATTTAACAAAGAATTTTAATTTGTCCCCATTCTACAATTTGAAGCTTCTCTTTATTTTGCTATTTTATTTCAGACAGACCTTTACTTATGTAGTCAGCACATATGAGTTACACATGTGAACTCTATCTATCTGTGACCAAAAGGTAATATGTAATATTTTAAACATCAATGTGCATTCTCACCCTTAACATTGTTTCAGAGAAAAGGGCTAACTCGATGTTGTCATCATTTTTGACTCCAGGGGGCAGTATAAAATAAGAAATGGCAATGTCTTAGCTGCATGCGATTTATATTTAATGTAATTATCAAAGCCAGAGGAAAATGATGGATTTTATGAAGCCAACCAAGATTTTACTGTGTAAGTTATACGCTTCTGAGATGGCTCTTTAAATGTGGAGGCCAGAGTGTCTATTTGAATCTCATATCGAGGCTAATAACTGCTTTCTTGCCATGTTCCAGTATTCTCATCTGCCATCCTTTTATGACAACGCAGTTCCTCTAAGGAACTTGTTAAAACTATGTTACAAATGGACATTCCTTATCGGTACAAATGTACACCTAGCCAGGCTCACTCACTCACAGACAAATCACATCGACAGAGAAATAAAAAGCTGTTAGCATGCCATTCTGGTCATAAACTTAAGCTGATGATAAATTAAAATAGTGGTTACAAAAGCTATTTATTGAGTATCTACTTAAGATATGGTGCTAGGACCTTTGTATATTAAATCTTATTTAACCTTGTTACAAAATCCCATTTTTACAGGTAAGGAAATCGAATCTCAATAATTTACACAAAGACAGACAACTAACAATGGGTTCAAGAGGATTCAAAAGCATGTATTCTTTTTATTATGACAACCTTCATGCCTATATCCTACATTGCATATATTTTGTTGAAGAAGAAATAAGTTCCAGTTGGAAACAGATTTTTTTTATTCCATTCCATGTGTCTGTTTTAAGTGCCACAAGTATTTTTAAAGTTTCTGTTTGTGAGCTAAAAATCACATCTCCAGACTAATGGACTTTAAGAGGCTACTTTGTTCGGCTGCTAAAAGCAATTCCGGCCCGATAACCTAGGCTGTTGTATTCTACACATAGGTGTTCCTTGCATAGACAAGAATTAGTTGAGTAATCATATGAGAGAGAAAGGTAAAGAGCATTTCTGATTGAACAACCAAGGAATTAATATTTGACTGACTATCCTATGATCAATTCATTACACATCATGCCTTATCTACTTCACAAAGAGTGCAAAGGACACTTGAAAGGATAAGCACTTGGAGTTCTTTTTACTAAAAAAAAAGAAAGAAAAGCAAGCAAATTGAAGTCCACCTTCATTTTTACCTTCACATTACCAAGATCACATACAATGATAATGTGAGCAGAACAGATTGAGTTAGAAATTAAGACTGATAAATGGTGATTGCAAATCCTTAAAGAACATCTGGGTTAATGATGATAACCAGTATTGTAAAATACTTATTAGTGCTTACAATGATAAGATTGATAGACCTGATATAGACCAAAAAGTTGGCTAATTTCTTTCTTTTACAAATGTGGAAATTGACCCATAAGCAGGCTTTATTAGTGTGCATGTGTGTGTGTGAGTGATGTTCAAAACAGATCACACTGCTAATATGTGTACAGTATATGGCGCACCAAGATACTGCTTACATGAATTGACAAGCCAGGCCTCAAATCTGAATTTCAGTCATCAGTTAACATATTACTAGTTCACATATATGTGTAACAAGAATTTTTATTTGGGTTATTTTACTTGCGATGTCTGAAAATAATGAGAGGATAGCAGTGTCGGGGTATTTCTTTAAAATTCTTATTTAGCAAAAAGTGCTGAAACCTGGAGATGATATGACTCCCTTATTGCACACCTTAAGTTTTTCTTGAGGATGAGTGTCCTTTGGAGGTCCCAAACTTCATGGTCTCCCTGCCTATACTGGAATGATCTCTTTCTTATAATAACCCTTCATTACTAATTGCAGTGGTATCTCGAGCCTTGTATCTGGAATTGTTTACAGTCAGATTCTTAAATAACTCTTCTTCAATTGAGTCTAAAGAAGGCTGATTTCCTCTGAATTGGATCTGCAAGATGACTTCTCATTACCCAGGGAATGACTTATCTCTCTATTAATATGGGCCTGCAGATTTCTCCTTCTACTGCTAGTGAATTCTCCCTGCTGAGTCCTGTGTATGGGAGAGTGAGACGAATATGTTTTGCTTGGTGGGTATCCTAACATCTGGACTGGGATCTGATCTGCAAAATTATCCTCCGATAGAAAGAGACACTGTCATCCTGTGTATAAATGCGGTTCTGTGTCCTCTGACTTCAGTCACTTCATTTCTTGTTTATCCAATCAACACTAGGATTTTGGACATTTGTAACAGTTTGGTTTATTTTTAGTATGAGCTGCATAGCTAAAAACCTTCTGAATCTTTCACACTTGTTGCTTTCTGTTTCTACTATCCTAACTCTAGTCCAGACCACCATCATGTCAATGCTGAGCTTAACAAGTCTCCTTGTTTCTCTTCATAGGGAAAAGAATCTTGGTAAAACACAAAGCAGATTAAGCTACTGTTCTGTTTAAAGCCCTCTTAAAGCATCCCCTAGGTCATTTGTAGTACAAAATCCAAACTCCTTCCTGCCCATAGAGCTATATATGATCAAATGTTTGTCTGCATCTCAAAACCATTCCTTGCTACGTCTTTTGCCATCCTGACCTTTCTTCTGTGTCTTCAGTATGCCAAGCTAAGGTAACTTCCACCTCAGATTTTTTCACTTCCTGTGTGCGCTTCTGGGAATTACTTTTCTTAAGTTTTTTGTAGGCTTATCCCTCCCATGTTATCATCTTAGCCTCAGCACTTTGTGAATTTGCATCTCCCTAAGTTCTTATGCTCTATCATAGTATACTATAACTTAAAAAATATATTCATGACAGATGAAACAAAATCAACCTTGAAACATTGGAAACAGAACTGAGGGTACCAATAGGGAATGGGGTGGGTGGGGGCACATGGTGGTGGAGCCCACCGGACAATGGGGAAGAACACTTGGTGATTTGGTGGAGGGCAGGGTGTGTTGATACATATCTAAGGAATGGGGAGCATATACATAGAAAGTGATTTTAATGTGCAGAATAATTGCTACAATAAAAAATTTAATTAAAAAATATTTCTATCACTCATCTCTGAAATGAACTATTTGCCTGTTTTCTCAAATTCTTTGTCAGGACCTACTAAGCTCCATGAGAAGAGGAGCCTTGGCTGTCTTGTTTCGCTCTATCTTTTGACCTAAAACCATTTCTGGCTAAATTAGGTGTGCAGTAACTCTTGATTAGCTGATTTAATTTTGTATGACTTTCAATCTCTTTGATATTTAGCTTTTTTATTAAGGGCTAAAACTGATTCTCATATATCTGACAATTCAGTGTGAATTTGATCCTGTATGTTGAATTATTTTTCAAACTTGGTCTGCATTTGTTCATTTTATCTGACCAAAACAAATGTTTGTCTAATGCTTCACAGATGGTTAGCATTTTGTTGGTCTAGTTTCAGGGTGATAGGGCAATGGTGAATATTATTGCCTTGCTTTATGTTTGGAAGAATACAGGCAACTCTATGACTACACACACACACACTATTAACTCATAATTATGTTTGTTAGTAAAAATTCCTTTTTATGTTGGAATTTAAATATGGGAAAGTTGGAAAAGTTTTTTTACCATGGACAGGTATATGCCCACTGCCCAGATTCTCATACTAAGATTTGACTATACTTGATTAATTGCACATCTGTTAGTATAATAATGCATCTTTTTTTATACATAGATAGATTTTGAAAGACTATTTTATCTACAATAGTATTTCCTAAATTGTTCCATTTCTATGAGAAAAAAAAAAATGTTGCTCCTTATTTGGGCTTCCAAAGCATTAGAGGGAACTTATGGGGTATATTAAGCTGCTCTAGTGTTGACTCTTGAAATGCACAGAAGCAAAAAATTAAACTAGTGCTTTAAAGTTAGTACTCATATATGGTGCCAGATGTGTTATAGATCAACTAGAATTAAAATGAATTTTAGAATTTAATTGAAGATGTTAAGTTTAAACTAGAGGCAATGGGAAAACTAAACATTATGATTCATAAATCTGCTAGAAAAAATGATTGCAGTTGACTTCATTCTCCTGTTGGTCGACAGTGATGGCCATTGTCTCTTTTTCTCCTTTAATTAGACTTTTTCACTGCTCATTGACACTTGTAGTAGTCAATTGTGAGAGGGAAGTATAAATGGCAGTATCCAAATTTATTTCAATATGAGATAAGATAATGAAGTGTTTCATTGCTAATTAATTCATAGAATCATAAAATATTCAGAGAATCATACATAGAATGTCAGGAATGAAAGGCCTTTTATAGATCTTGTACTTCAATGCCCTCATTTTACTGATGGGAAAACTGAGGTCCCAGAAAGGAAAGAAAACTTTTTCAGGGTCACATTTCCTTGAGTCATGCATAACTAAAACAGTAAGTTAGCAGGTCTAGAAGCACCATCTTCTCTACTTGTAGAAAGTCAAAAAGAGAGATTTCACTTTCCTGGCCTAGATAATCATTTGGGTAAGTTTTGACATTTGTTCATTATCTGACTCGACTTCAATTGAAGCCTGTCATGTTCTGTCATTTTTAATTGCATTGGTAATATTTTAAATGACACTAGTACTTAGGGTTCAATTAGCAAGAGAAACTAATTGAATGGACAGTGAATTTACATCTTTTTTGAGTTTGTTCCT
The DNA here is from genome assembly GCA_004363575.1 of Solenodon paradoxus. Classification (NCBI taxonomy): domain Eukaryota; kingdom Metazoa; phylum Chordata; class Mammalia; order Eulipotyphla; family Solenodontidae; genus Solenodon; species Solenodon paradoxus. The sequence continues at coordinate 19,650 of RJWH01005546.1, read as the reverse complement.
ACTGAAGCTTGTTCCAGTTCTTCTGAGTTCTTAAGATTTGACCAAGGAAAAAGCATAAATGCCATCAAAGGCAGATCCAGGTTGTGGTCCTAAAGTTCATATAATTAGGGCATCAAAATATAAAATTGAGAGCAAAAAAATATTTTAATCGGTCCCTGTAAGTGAAGGACCATGAAACTTAAATTTCATTAACTTCACCGAAATTTTCTCTGAATGCCAGAACAAATGACTTAGCCAAGTCAATAAAAATTTTTTAATCGCACAGGGAAGGGAGGGAATGAATGGAAGCTAATATTGTCTAAGTACCTACTGTGTGACTGGCATTATGTCAAATGCTTTACATATTGAATCTTTTTTAACTCTCAAAATATAACTGGTATTATGTATGAGCTATTGTTCAAAAGTTGGACAAATCTAATAAACAGCAAAAACAAAGTTTGCAACTAGGTCTTCCTGATTCCAAAACCTGTGCACATTCCAATACCCCTTTATATGAGAACAGCTATTATCATGATAATCTGTTCTTCATGATCTTAAAAAAGATAAATGATCAAATGTAGATATTGACAGCAGGGTACTTCTATTCATAAAGAATAAGCAACATCCACATGTAATGATAATTTAACAGTGTTGTATTTGCCACAGAAAGATCCTCAGACATAATCATAGCCTTCTTTGCCAACAGTGGGAGGATTCTAAAAGACATAAAAATGAAACAATTTTATTTTCAAGCACTTTTAGCCATACTCCCTTGATCCCCCATTCTAATTCTTAGCTACATATTTAGCAGATTCCATTAATTTGTGATTCTTTTCATTCATCCAAATTGTGTTCAAGTCAGTTTTAAAAAATCCAAAACTTTTACTACTTTCTGTTCCCGTGTAGACTAGAGGCATGACTCTGCTTGTATGGAGACCAATATGTGTGATGCGACTGAGTGGGGCCTCAATTGGTTCTGAAATGTTTTCTGTCTGACACCTGAGATACATTTTATCTTATTCTTTTTCCCTAATGATTCCTTTTGTGTTAGGGACAGGGGAGGGAGAATTGTGAATGCAGAGCTCTTCTTACATCATTTATTGGTCACCTGCTGTGACTAGTAACCCTACTGTGTCCAGTTTGAAAGCCCCTGTTTCTCTGTGATCGTCACATGAGAAGCCGTGTGAAGAAGCCATGTCTTCCTGGAGATACTGTTCGACTTCAATCTAGCCCCTTCGATCATGGAGGATTGGCTCAGAAAGGAGCAGTTGTGTCTTTAGAGTCTCCACATGAAGAGACATCTTAACTACTCAGTATCTTTCTGGATAGCCCAGAATTTCTACCCTCTGTATAAGGTTCTCTTCTAAGTCTTCCAAGTTCCAAGACTAAGAGGGTTTCTCCATGTTCTTCCAGAGCCTTCTTTGCCATAATTTCTTTTGGTACTACTGGTGTAGGCAACTCCAGCAGTGCTCCTGCCTTTAGAAATATCTAGACCAGAAAAGGCTGTTTCTATGTTTTTTTATGATTGCAAAAACATATCAGGCTCTCTCCCAAACTCTCTCATCTTTCTCCTATCTCATGGCATTACCAGCATCAGATTGTAGACTTGTCCAAGATATGAGAGCTATCTCATTGCCTTGCTAGCACCCCTGCTCTTTATGAACGATTCTATCAAAGCTGACACTTGGCCACATGTGGTCAATGATAATGGCACAAGGCACACCATTCACTCTCCTCGAGGGAGAGGAAAAAATCATTTCCCACTAGAAACACTCTTCAACTCACAGAACCAATGATTCTTCCCTCCATGTTCCTTTATATAGAGCAGGAGAGGAGTGAGTTGTCTTCTACTATTTGTTACCTACTCACTTAGAAATGTGTGGTACTTAATGATTCATATCCAGCCTTTGGATCTTAGTCAGTAACATTTAGTCAAAGGATTATGTGGACTCACAGAAAGAGTTCAAGTTATTATTGGTAAGGGAAAATCACTTGGCATGTATGATAGTTTCAATATCAAGGGTCTCTAGAACCTGAAGAAATAATGATAGAACTATTGTGATAGAATCTCTAAACTGAAAAACTAATAAAACCTCATTATATTTTCATATATATATACATATATATGATATATAGATAGTCATATATATATAAATGTCATAGCATATCATAGTCCCCACAGTTTGGGTTCTTGAGTTCAAAGGACCTAGATTTATGTGTCAATTTAGGAGCTTCCATTAGTACTAAGTTTGTATTCAGAATAAATTGTGTCAGGTTATGTTAAAGTTCTTTTCTCCTAGACATTTACATCAGCTACACTTATCATAGAATATACTATAGAATTAATGTTTGTGTCCCCCTCATTCATATGTTGAAACCCAACCCCAATACGATACTAGGAGGTAGGACTTTGGAGAGGTGATTAGGTCATGAAGGTATAGACCTTATGATGAAATTAAGGCTCGTATAAAACAGTACGGAGAGTTTCCTTGACCATTCTGCCACATGACATCACAACTAGGAATCTGGCTCTCGCCGAACAGTAAATTTTCTGGCACCTTGACCTTGGACTTCCCAACCTCTCCATATATAATAAATAAATATATGTTGTTTATAAGTCACCCAGCCTCTGGTATTCTGTTATGGCAGTCCAAATAGACTAAGACAGAAGGTAATCACTGATATGATGAAAATATTATATCATTGTTCTGAATCATGGCAGCTTATTAAAGTCATCTGAGAGTTTCATTTCAATACTCATGATAAAGCCCCAACACCAAAACAATAAAAATAGAATATCTAGTGATGTGACCCAGTCTCTGTTTCTAACATACAGCTAAGTTTTGAAATCATTAGATTAGATGAACCCATTTGTAATATTGTGTTCTTTGCAGCAAAGAGTCTCTACAGTTATGTGTTAACAGAGTAGCATGATATATAACTTTGAGTATAATTCACAGCTTATTCTATGCGAATTGCATCTCCTGGATTTGACAGCAATAAGTGATAGTACTAATAAAAACTTTACAAAATTATAGGAAGGTTAAACATCAAATGCTTAAACACACACCTAATTCCACTGGTTCTCCTTATAGGTGTCTACTATAAGAATTTGCCTATTGATGCTACAGTATGGTAGTTTAGAAGCGGGACTCTAGAGAATTAAACACATCATGCAAGAAAATACACTTCACTTACAGAATAAGCTGAATCTGCTTGCTGACAGCTCACTGTATTTAAGGTTGGATTGATAAGAAATATACATTCCTTAGCATTTTTGTAATATTCCTCTACTTTAGGGGCTGGTAAACACTTCTTTAAAAGGTCAAAGAGTAAATATTTTAGGCTCTGTAGTTCACATACAGTGTCAGTTGCATATTCTTCATTTTTGACAAGCTTTTAGAACAGAAAAAAAAAGAAAAAACTTTGAAGATATTCACAGTTACAAAGCGTGAAGAAAAGGCTGCGTGGGCTGTAGTATGCCAAACTCTGCAAGGATAAAGAGCAACTCTTAGAAATACCAAGGCAGAAAGAATAAATTACCTAGAAAGGGCCAAATAATCAGAATGGAATTGGATTTCTAATTTGCAACAGTAAAACTTGAAAGCTCTTAGCATCTGAAGACAACTGATCAAAAAACTACACAAGTAACACTCGTATACCAAATCAAAAGGACCCTCACCACAAACCTTGATCCATGAAGTCAACCTTCTTGCCTTTTACTGGCTATGACCCTCCTCACAGGACAATGAGTCTCAAAGCATGAGGGGCCATGAACACCAGGAGCCAATGTCCTAGGTGTCAGCCACTGGCCCTTCCTGGCCACCACTTTCTGGAACAGAACTGGAGCCAAATAATTTGTTTTTAGAATGTGTCATTTCAGGTCATTAAAAGGTATGTTTAACAAAGTAGGATACTAAAGCATATTTAATGATGCATTAGCTTGGTTTATTGATTCTCCATTTTTAGAAATATGGTATGTGGATCTCTATTTTTATACTTGCTCTGGGCTTCATAAATCTTAGAAATTGGGCTGATCATAGCCCAAGAATTAAATATCCAATGATATGTCAGAATGAAACAAAGATATTTGGAAAGATGTGAGAATGTGAGATCATATCATTCATGATATAATCCTTATGAGATGAAAATATTTGAAAGAAAAGTAATAATAACAACAGGAACCAAGAGAGAAACCACAGGACAGAAGAAAAGAAAGAAAATGATGTGAACACAAGTTTATTAACATATATGAATAGGCCAGAAAGTATGGAATATGTGCCTTAAAGGCAAAATAAAGGCTCTAGAAATTGGATATAATGTGAGGGAAATTTGAATAACTACTAAACAGAGAACCTGGAAATGGGAAAGGAACAGAATAAATATCCGCCAATTTTTTTCCCCCTGTGGTAGGTAGTATTGCTGTGGAAATAGAAAATGTGAAGAGAATACAAATATTCTAAAGACCTCAACTTATTGAAGAGAGGTAATTAGGGAGAAGAGGCAGCATCTTGGCAGAGGATGCAGTGCTTCTTGGTATGAAAAGTATAAGAGTGGCATATCCAGCTGTGATGACATTCACTTGATAGAATAGTGTGCAGTAATTTTAAAAGAATCAGCTAGATTCCTATCAGTTGACTTTGAAAGGATTTCCATGAGTACTGTTGGGTAGAAAAAGATCAATGCAGTAAGATATATAGAATGATCTCACTGCTGTAAAACAAGCCATTGAGGGTGAAACCTCTCCTATATATGATTGTTGCATGGGAGTATTATATAAGCTTCAAGAATATGTAGTGATACATACATAGATACATATATAAATGCATACATACATATAAAGCTGTTAATGCAGTTAACTGGGATGTATAGGGTATTAGAAGGAAGGAAGGGAGAGAAATGTTTGAATTGAATGAAAAAGAAGACAAAAAAATCCTCATAGAAACACAATTTTGTCCCTCTCCCCTCAACATAGTATCCCAATGTTCAGTAATGTTTGGGAAATGCTAAATTGTACTGGTAACTAGGTTTCCTTACTCCAGGTCTTCACGGGAATCTATGATATATTCAATAACACTGTGTATCTTTAAGAAAGGATACATTACACAGAATACATTTTTGTGGCACACTTTGAAAGAATATTTTGCAGAACAGTTTTGGGCAATGCTGCTTTACTCATTACTCATGTGAATGTATTGGAATTGCCCTCTGGTTGATATATTATTATCACTCTTTAGTTTGGTGTCTTCATTAAATACTCAAGTATTTCATCATATTGCTTACCATTACTTAGCATCCCTAAATTCTTTGGAAATAATTATGTAGGCATTCCATGTTCTTCTCATGTATATTATATTGATTTGGTGAATAGTGGATATTTATATCTTGCTAACACCTCTGTCAAATATTCCTTGTACATCCTTGATGCTAATATTTTTTTTAAGAAAAGCACAGTCAGCAATGAAGGTAAGCAGGCAAGCAGGAAGGAAAAGAGAGGAAGAAGCATCTTTATTTTATTTTTATATAGTTGTTCACACTGGTTGTTTCTCCCTGGACCTGGGACTTGAAACCAGGTGTATGTGGCTTTTCTGCTTTGGAAGCAATGGATCCAACTACTGCTCCAGCAGAGCACAGGGTTGTTGGTAGACTTTTTAAGATTTGAGTTTATATTTTCCTTATTCTACACCACTATGCCTTAGAGTTTTCAAGGATCACCATGACTCTATAGTAAATGGACTATACTTTTTCAGACAGTGAAAACACTTTTTCTTTTCTTAGCTTGAGCCTGTAGAAACTGACAGTTTAATCCAGATAGTGTAATCCTTTGAATTCAAAGCTTGAACACCACTGGAAGAAAGAAATATATGTTTTCTATCATTCAGTCAAAATACAGAATTGAAAAAGAAAACTGTTGAACTAAAAGTGTTTTCAGTCTTGTGCTGAATACTGTCAGGTTAGGAAAGGTGCACATATATTTTGATAACTGACTTAGATACTTTCAAGGACTCCAGAGATAGAGTTGAGAGATAATTCATTCAAGAGGCATTGATTGACAATAGATTGAGTAGCTAGTTACTAGTGACAACTTTTGTGAGTTGTGATTCCATTTTGACATTATTTCAGATTCTGAACGCAAATCCCAAAATAATATGGACTCATCAAAACTCAAGAAATAACCTTATTAGTCAGGATGAACAGGGTACGCTGTGGCAACAAATGATAACCAGAATTCCACACTCCCACTACAAACCCTTCATAGGTTGGCTCAAGGTTCAGTTGCACCTACATTGTCCTCTCTCTAAAGGTTGTGGAACAGCCACCATCTGGAATGATGCTGAATGCAAAGGGGAAAAGTGAGTGTAAGACTTTCACATCTTCCATTCTGTTCAGAAGTGAAAAACATCACTTCTTCTCCTATGACACAGGCCAAAGTAAGTTACATGGCCACACATAACTTCTAATGGGTGAAGAAGTTCAATCACTTTTTTTCCACAGGACAGTCATTATCTTTTAAAAAGCCCTCAGGCTTATCACAAAGCTCATTGAAAGGCTATCCAATCTAATCTTAAACAAAATTCTACTTTTGCTTTGGCTAAGATGTGCACACACACACACAGAAACCATATGCTTACAGTCACTCTCTACCTGGATCCTCATTTCCCTTAGTATTAGAATTATTTACCTATGTCTTAAATGGAGTAACTAGCCTGACATATGAATTTTTATTTGTTTGGGCTGAATATATTCCAGGTCCTTGCCAGGATTTGTGTGTATGTTGTGTGTGTGTCTCTGTGTGTCTGTATGATTTTCTGAATTAAATGTGTTTTAGAAAATATTTTAACACAAATGGTACTTATTGTAGAAAGGGAACAAGGAAGAACTCATGTAGAAATATCCTATAAATGTTTTCAATGATACCTCAATAACTGTGGTGATGACTAAATGATTAAAGGTAGGAGGTTGGGTGAAATAAGTAATAAGGAGAGGTCCTAGCAGGTCTGTGTCTTCCAACTCAGGTTTGACTAAAGTTGCCTGCCCGGGAGAAGATGGCTACCCTCACAGTGTCCCAGCTCTCCAGGCAAGTGTGATACTTTACTACCTGTGAGATCAGGCTATTCACTAACCATGTGAACCACTTTTTCAGTTAGATGATGTCGAAGGTCATTATGCCTCATCTATTTATTCTCCTGTATCTATATAGAATAAACTAGAACCAATAGAAAAGTTGTTGAGAGTAGCACACCTCTGGAAGGAATACAAAATGGCTGCTTCTATTATGAATCCCCATGTAAAGATTTCCATTAAAGTGAAAAATATAAATGACATGACAGCAAAAGAGAGGTTTTCTCCTCTCAAGTAAAACCTTATCATTTATTCCTTTTCTATCATGATGAGTGACCATCATGGAGAGGCCTATGCACAGTGACCATTGAAGTCCTTTAGATAAAGCCATTCTTTCTGAATTATGAACAGTCCTGAAGAGCTTCTTAAGTAACATCCAAATGTTGAAATTGAAAATTAAGACTGATTCATCAGTTATGGGTGAAATGATTGTCCATATTGGAGAGAAATATGTTGATATGGCTGCAAAAACCAAGATTCAGAAGCTGAGCAAGGCTATGTGGGAGATTATCTGCAAGTGTTGATTTTCTGTAAGTGAAAATTTTAAACTTGGAGAAACAACAATAAAATGCTTCCTGAACAGAAAGGGAAAAAAGTATGAAGAGAATTCTTAAAACATATTTCTAGTCTTTATAAATCAGAATCTGTGTGTATGAAAGCTGGTTTGATTCAAAGTGAATTCTCTTTTATCTTTATTGTATTAGACAACAGCATTCAATATTTACTAAATTACACATTTGTAAAGCACATTGCTATATTCTAAAATTAAACATTTTAAATAGTCCCAGGCTCAAATATGGATGCAAAATTTTTAAAGAAAAGGTACAAGCAGGAATGAGGGCAAGAAGGCAAGCAGAAAGAGAGAAGAGGAAGAAGCACTTTATTTTATTTAGTTGTTCACATTGGTTTTCCCCCCACCTCCCCCTCCCATCCCTGGCCTGGGATACTCAAACCCAGGGATATGTGGCCTTTGCTCCTTTGGAGGTGATTAGGTAATTGACTTAACTGCTACTCCACCATGGCACTTCAAATAAGAAGTATTTCATAAACCAGTCTTAACCTTGTTTTTAAAAAGTGATTTAAAGAAATGTGGAAGGGTGCAGCCTTTTGCATTCTTACAACTGAAAGCCCAATTCTTTTAAAGTTACATTGTTGGAGAATTTCTAATATTGTTACTATGGTCATTTAAGGAATCATTTTCCTTTGGGACAGTCCTATGGCCTCCTCCCTCTCATAAGGTCAAATAGAAATTGAGATCAGCTTTCTAATCTTTACACCTTTTTTACCTTCATAAAATAGTAACTTTTTTCCCCAACTTTTTATTAACTGTTAAATTGCTCATTCTCAGGTTCTTCATTTGGCCTTGAACTGGAAAATGAGAATGACTTTAACTAAAAAAAATTTTCATCTGCAATATGGGAGCATTTCTGCAGCCAAAGAGAATTTGAGAATTTTTTTATTTTGTTTTGGAAATTATAATAATAACAAAAGTAATTTCTAGCTGTTTTGCAAATTTGTAATATTCTATTAAAAGAGGGAGCTACCAAGGTTGATAAAGCAGAGCAGTGATACTCAATGTGGGGTGCACGATGTGAAGTTTGTATCTGAGTATCTTTCATTGCAGTGCTTTTGCTTCAAGACAGTAGATCATCTCGGGCCCATTTGTTGTGTTTCTATTCCCCCAAATCTCCTTGCCCTACTGTGATCTTAAGCTGACATTGGTTACATATGTCCCTGAACATCTTCTCCAAATTCCCTGATGCTCAAATTTGATGGTTTCTACTTCTGGGGTTTTTTTTTTCTGGGTATGGAACAGCAAGTTCTGTGCACTTGATTTTTCATTTTTCAACATGATGAATACATAAATGATCTCAAAGTAAGGTGTGTGTACAATCTAAACCAATCTAACAAAATGCATATTGTCTCCATTTTAAAAGTGAGAACACTTAGAGTCAAGGAGATTTAATGATTTGTTCCAGGAGTGTTAATATCTGGATGAGTCTCCTTTGAAAACCTGTGATTTCCCACAGCAATATGATAGCTCCTTAGATACAGAAGAACTTTCTACACAGAGGTTATCTTTCCCAGAAACTCTAACCATTTTATGAGAAGTTTTTCACTAATCCAACACCTAACAGAGCAATTCTAAAGATTTAGTAGTTGGAAAAAATAAGACTCAGATGGTACTATTGTTTCCATGTTAGCAGGTGGAGCAATTGCATTATATGCAAAATAAGCAGATAATCCACCTTTTAGAAGTATTGCCTTTCAACACTTCAGTAACTGATTATTAATACCTTTATTTGGAACAAGTATTCATTAAAACTCATTAGTTTTTCTGGTCTAAACTCTTATACTGATAATCTTTTTGAATATTTCTATTTGTCTCTTTGGTATTACTAAGTATACTTCCTTTCTAATAGCCCAGAATTGTACTGAAGTGTATAATTAATAGAATAAAGAAAATGAACTCAATAATTCAAAATTTATTGATACTATTTCCTCTGGTATGGGAGCATTGGATATAACCTTGATTAGCTTTTGTTTCTTTTAGTTTAACAATCAAAAATATAAGATGTCCTTATTCCTCTTTTGCATTTTGGTGAAATATAGCAGTTCAGGTAATTGAAAACAGAGTACTTCATTACAGTAAGGGGAGTTTTGCTGGTTTAACTCCTTTCCCTCTTATGCTATAGAATTAGTGGGGATTAAATTGTTAAAAAAAGCATGTTTAAATTGTTTACACTGATCAACTATCCTAAATAAATAACACAGAAGATTAGACCCCTGCTCATACCCCTCATATACATTTGCATCCTTCTACCTCAATCAACGAACACATTGAGACTATTTGACCAAATACAGTGTGTGATAAATTTACGTATTCAGAGAGCTCTTGGCATGCTTATTCTAAAATATATAGCTCTAATATTCCTTTAATAAAATTAAAAAAAATAAAACATATGGCTGATCTAAGTTTTATAGCAGTGTTGTTTCAGAGGCAGAATTGTCAGCACACATACACACACACACACATGCACAGCAGTTGTAGAGATGACGTGAGCTGGTTGTTTTGCATCCCTTATTTTCACTCTTTCATTTTGACTTTATCTTTACCTTGTAACACTGACTATACGGGGCATAATTTTGGGGATAGTATTGGATTTGGATAGTATTCCTAGGTGTCATGAAAATATACCTTCAATAAAAGGCCAGAAGATAAGTCTATAAGGAAAGATATGGATTATGAATAAAGAATTCATAAGACTATAATTATTAGAAACTACAGTAGTTAAACAAATCACAGTTGTTTTTTCTCACAAAATAAGAAGACTAGAGGTAGGTAATTCTTGATATTGGTTTAGTATTACACTAATATCATGACACTAGCATACATCACTCAAAGACCCTTGACCTTTCCCTCAAGTTCACAAGATGGCTATCTTACTTCCAAACATCATCTGTATTCTATACCAAAATATGTAGAGAATGGCAGTATTAGTTACTTCTAGAACATTTATCAAAGATGTTAAGACATTCTGAGGGCCCCTCAAAGGAATTCTACTTCATCTAATTTCCATAAATGTGTCAGATGGCCAACCTTAGTTCTAAGGGAGGCTGTGAAATCAGGTCTTAGCTTTTCTTTAAGCATGTATGATGAAGGCACAGGTTTATGAGAGAAAGTTGTGTTGCCCAGTTGTTTGGACCTTTGAAATGTTTTAATACCCTTTCTCTGTCTTAGGACTTCTATGTACCCCCAAGTCACATGACCTAGACACACATCTGTGAGACTCTGATTATGAAGTGAGGAATCAGAGGAAGCTTTGTTGATGCAAAGACCATTTTGCTAGAAAGAGATGAGAAAAGGTGCTGACTCTGGGAGGCAATAACAGCTTCAAAGTTTAGCTCCTGGTTCAAAAGTGGTATTGTCGGAGTCAGTGGAAGAAACGGGGTGGTTTCTTCTGGTGTTCAGTGGAGCAGTAGCAGTGACAATGGTTTTCACATCAGTGTGACTTTGCAGTGTGGTATGAAGCATTATTCCTAGAAGTTTAGCCTCTAGTCCATTTCTCCAAAATTCTCTACAATCTGTGAGTGATTCAAAGCCTTCTAATTAAGCTAATTGTCTTCCTAATTCACCAGGCTCAGTTTTGTTATGTGCAACTAAGGTCTAAATTAATACAGTGAAGAAAAGTAGAGCTGTGATGGGGGGAGTTATCCTTAAGAAGAATGGGAGAACTAGAAGTTATTTTTAAAAAATCTGCCAAGCAAAATTTATAATAGTTAATAAACGGAAACAACCTAAGTGCCCATTGTCAGATGAATGGATAAAGAAGATGTGGTATATATGCATAATGGAGTACTACTCCTCTCTAAAAAAGATGAAATCCTGTCATTCGTGACACCATAAATGGAACTAGAGGGGATTATGCTAAGAGAAAAAAATCAGAAGAAGAGAGACAAATACTGAATGATCTCACTCATTATAATTGAAATGAGCAAAGGATCAGATAAAACAAAAACTCACCCTTGAACACTGACAACAGCATTGAGGTTACCAGAGGGGAAGGGAAGAGGGAGGTTGGAGCAAAGGGGAGTGGGAATCAAATGGATAGCAGTAGGGATTATTAGAAATTTGGTGGTGGGTGTGGTGGGATACCATACATTTGATGAAGAGTGTACCCACACATCTAAAATTTATATTATGTTGTAAATCAAAGCTACTTCAATTTTTTTTTTAAAGATGCATCAAACAGAAGAGTAAAGAAAGACATTACAGGATGAAGGACCCTTGTGGGAAATATATGTAGAGGTTTGGATGTGAGATCTTTTAGAGCAAAAAGGATACTGTTTAGCTAGGACATTGGCCTTATGTAGAAGAGTGCAGAAACGTGATTGGGTAGTGATCAGTCATGAGTGCTCATTGAAGGATTTTGAAGTTTCAACCTAGAATGTGTAATTGCTTTTTAGGGAATCTAATGTGGCATTCATATGCAAATTAAACTGGAAACAAAAAAACAGAGTCAAGGAAACAGCTGGTGTGCTCTTGCAATAATTTATGTTTAACTCATTTAGACCCGAACTAAACTGTTTAAGTCGGATCTTAAAAAAGAAAATAAAAATATATGTAGAGAAAAATTAAGTGTTAAAAGTACAATGGGAAGTACAAGTAGAAGAGATCTTGATATCTGAGAGATTCATAGGATCACAATATAGAGGAGATAAAATAACTGATCTGTCGGTGACCTGTGACTTTGAAGAAGTGAATGAGTGTGTGGGAGAGTAGGTCATTCTAAGTGTCAGAGATGATACTGGTAAAGGCATGAAGGAAGGATTGAGTATGCCTAATACAAAGGTCAAGGAGGATTCTGACATTACTAGAAATGAAGATTTATTTGAGAGACTAAAGTGAATAGCTTAGGGAAAGAAATACATTAAAGACAACAAAAATTGAGGGAAATTGGGCTTTATTGTAGTATATACATCTCGTGAAGTTCTGGGAGAAATAAAGGTGTAGATATCTCTTGATTGAGTGATTATGTCAGTATTTTGAAATGACTTGTTTAGAAGTCATATACAGGAGTATAGAGACTGCTTAAGTGTGGCCACTCTGGTATCTTCCTCATTAACCTGCAAACTCATAAAAAGGGCCACTTAAAAAGATGGCAACTGGCAGGAATGGATGACAATTAAGAAAGAGTGTGAAGTTTCAGGATATATCAAGGATTATATTTTCAATATTCTCCATAAAACAGAAAATAGAATATACTTTACTATATATGAAGAGATTTGTTATTAGAAATTAGCTCACATGGTTATAGAGATAGAGAAGCTCCATGATCTCCAAATTAGAGAACTGGAAATGCTGAGAGTGTGATTCAGTCTGAATCTGAAGGCCTGAGAATTGGGGGACTGATGATGTCTCTGTCTGAGTCTGAAGGCCTAGAACTAGGAGCACCAATGTCTGAGAGCAGAAGACAGATGTCTCAGCTCAAATGAAGAGATCAAATGAAGCTTTCCTTTGCCTTTTTGCTCTATTAAAGCTTTTACCAGGTTGGATTAGGTTATATCCACCCATGTTGGTGAGGGTGCTCTTTACTCAGTCTACTGATTCAAATGCTAATTGTCTTCCTGAGACAGCCTCACAAACATACCCAGAAATCATGTTTTACCAGCTATGTGTGCTTCCCTTTCCAGTCAAGTTGACTCATAAAATTAATCATCACAAGTAGCGTATATAAGTAAACACAAGTTATAAAAAGTATTTTAACTATCAAAGCTGTAGGCATTTGGAAAGAGAGGTGCTCTACAGGGAATGACTGCTGTTCATTAATGAGCATATAAAGACTGGGATTTCTTTCTGCCATTTGTGACAACCTGGGTGGAACTAGAAGAGATTATATTAAGTGAAATAAGTCAAAAGGACAACTACTGAATGAGTTCACTTGTGTGGAATATAAAGAAACTAAGCAAACAAAGAGAAAATGAAATAAAGACTAACCCTTGGGCATTGACAATAGAACTGAGATTATCAGAGGGGAAGAGGTGGAGGGTGGGAGCAAAAGATGATGGGGTCCAGTGGACAGTGGTGGAGGACTATTGAAAATTTGGTGGTGGGTATGGTGTGTTATCATATATTTGGAGAAAAGTGAAACTCCACCTCTAAATTTATATTATTTTATAAATCACAGTTACCTTGATAAAAGAAATTTCTTAAGTATCAGTTGTGAAACACAAAGAAACAAAATGAACACACCAACAAATCGCTCAGTACTCTGATGCAAGACTATGGTTACCAGAGAGGGGGAGTGAGGAAGTGAGAGGGATTCTGAAAGAGTAAATAGGGATGAGCATTAGAACAGTGGTGTGGGTGTGGTGATATGCACATAGACTGAAGCACAAATTTGTAATCTGAAAAATTATTTAGTAATAATTTAGTAAACATATTTAGTAAATATTTAGTAAACAAAAGAAACAAAAATTTAAAAATGTTTTTAAGAATGGGACTTCTTGTCAAACAAAACTTGGTTCATTTAATAGCCATGGCTTCATTTCGTAAGAAGCCCAGGGTACAAGTCTAGTGTGGCAGCAAAAAGAAGTGGATTATTTCCGTCATAATGTCTATCCCAGTCAGAATCAAAGTGAATTAATGAACATCTCATATCATGTTCAATCTTTCCCACGCCACCAATCTCGTCCTAAACATGTATAGTCAATTCCCATACATACACACTGACTCTTCAGCCATATCAGACTATGTAAAGGACCAGATTTGCCACATTTTCTCGTGTTTCTGTTCTTTTATTTATGTTCACTCTATTTCTAACACACTTCCTCCCCATATTTAATGAGATCACCTTCTTTCCAACTTAGCCACCATATCCTCTAGGACAAGCCTTACTTGGCCTTGGCAAACTCATTGTAATCTACATTTACCTCAAATCTAGCCTTTATTGCAGTGTAGAATTAGTTTCTTACATCTCTGTCTCCTATTAAACTGAGCAAATTGCAAACACAGACTTAATCTCCTTTGTCTTTGTTTTTCAAGTGCCTACCATAATATCCACATACAATAAGGTCACAGTAAGTGGTGAATGAATAACCAATCCCTTTAAGAACTTGAAATTGATGTTCCATGCTGACTAGAACCATCATTCTCATAACCTTTAGTGTCTTATACAGTGTAGTTTCATAGATACCGTTCCTTGCTTCTTCTCTACAAACTGAAGTATGGGTATAGAAGTTACTTTTAATGCTGTATCAACAGCTGGCAGTGCAGCTGTTGTGGCGTCTGAAGAAGCACTCCTTGTCCACAAGAAGAATACTTTTCCTTGTTGACTAAAAAGTATGAGCTGTTTCTACTACAATATACATAAAATGGAAAAGTCAATTTGTTAATAGCAAAATAAAGCATAATCCTAGTGTGTTTACAGTGTAATGATTCTAGAAATCCCTTGCTAAAAAGTTACACATATTATTTTAAAAAGGAGAGGAGTATTCTGGATTGGATCTAGGAATATAAAAAGAACTTTAAATGAAAAAAATAACCTGGTGCAATGTGAATGAAGTCTGGATTCAATGTTGGTATCTTCATTTTGATAAATATTCCATTGCGTTATCAGATGTTAGCAATAGGGGAAGCTGGGTAAGGAGTATGTGGGAAGTCTCCACTATCTTTGCAAATTTTCTGTGAATATAGACAATTCTGGAAAACATTTATTATAAAAAATTGAGAAAGTTTGTACAATGATGCAAATAGTCTCGATGCCACTGAAACATACACTGTAAAATGG
This sequence comes from Solenodon paradoxus, assembly GCA_004363575.1. Lineage (NCBI taxonomy): Eukaryota > Metazoa > Chordata > Mammalia > Eulipotyphla > Solenodontidae > Solenodon > Solenodon paradoxus. The sequence goes on along the minus strand of RJWH01005546.1, from coordinate 4,258 downwards.
TTAAAAGGTAAATTTTATTATATGTATTTTACCACAATAAAAAAGGTGATTATTAGATATGGTGAGGAAGAGGATAGTAAGCAGAACGAGAGATCACATCATTTTAAAATAATTTTTGTTCTTCTGAAGCATTCCAGGCACTGTTATAGAAATAAAAAGGTATTTTTACCTCCAGTGTGATTGATACATTCACCAGCATTGGATGAATTTAGGTAACATCGTATCTGGATCCAATCCAAGCCTGCTTTAATCCTTGCTAACAAGAGGCCCTGGAAGTATATATTTTTAAAAGAGTGATTCAGATGAGTCCAATGATCAGTCAAGTTTGAGAACCACTACTCTAAGGCTTTTGTATCCACTGCCTATTAGAAACTATTTTTCTTACGTTGATGATGAAAGCAGGCAGTGTAGGGTCGTCCTTAACATGGACCCTGAGAACTGGAAATACCCTTACAGCCTAAGGCCAAAATCTTGAATACTGAAGTGACGCTAGCAGAGCAAGGTGAAGGAGAAATTTCATAGAGCTAGATCAAATATCATATTCCATCTAGAGCTTCAACTTGAGGTGGGTGATTTCCGCTAAAAATTCTTGGTTGTATATTACATACTTAACTCAGCTCCCTGTACCCGTTGGTGTGTTGGCCACTTGTTGTCCTCTATCTCCATAGACATTATTGACTGCAGAGGTCTCTGGCCACTAGGGGATTTGCAGACAAAGTAAAGAGGCAATTCGAGGCTGGCAGGTTAAATGGATTAAGGCAGCATGCTCAGAAGTGCAGAAAATAAGCAAGCAAATACTTAAACAGTCATGCTTTCTATTCTATTTCAGTGAGAAAAAAAGAAGCAATTAAAAGAGACTTCTACATTTCTCCAGTAGAACATCTCGTCTACCTACATCTGAATCTATACAGTCTTTTCTGCTGTAACTGTGGATGAACTATGAGCTACCTAAATACCAACCTGTCTGCTTCTTGCATCGGACCCCAAACTCTCTCTTACTTACCTGAGGCTATTGCTGCAGCATTTCTATCCACTCACTAGGACATCATGCCTTTTCCCTCCAGATATTTCACTTTGGAATTCATCTATGCTGTTTTTTCTCCCATCAAAAAGAAATAAATCTAAGTAAAAAAGGCAAAGTTACCAAATCCAAAATTTCACTCTCTTGACCTGGGATTACTCTTCTGCTTTACCCATCTACCACCACATTTCTCTGCCCTGCCTCAAGGAAAGGCTCTTGAAGATAGTTGTCTAATTAGCTTGTCGTGAATTCCTCTCCTACTATTTTCCATTGAATCCAGGTTCTTGCCTCTGCTTCCTCACCAAAAGTATTCTTAGTCAAGTTCACTGGTGACCTCAGCATTGCTTAATTCAATGACCCCTTTTTGTTCTCACCTTGCTAGTCTTACTCAGCAGCCTTTGACATGTTAATCCTGCCTTCCTTTCAGAAAGGCATTCTTTACTCGGCTTCTGGAACCATGTTTTCCTGCTTCCTCAGTGACTGTACCTTGTGGTCTCACAATTCCTCCTCTCCTTCCTCACTTCTACATTACGGGAAAGCACTAGGCTGTGTCTTGGAACTCTATTGTTATTTACATTCATTCCACAGAAGAACTCCTTCAGTATCTTCATTTTAAATTCTATTTTCTACTGGTTCCCAAATTTATATTGCCAGCCTGGAGCTTTTTCCTGAACTCCATATTAATATATCTGATTGTTTCCTTGACATCTCCACTTAGATACCGAATATGTCCAACTGAACTGCTAAACTTCTCCTCCAAGGAAACTCCCTTGGCGCTTTCTTCCATCTTAGTTAATGGCAAGTCTTTCTAGTTCCTTAGGCCAAAATCCCATAGTGATTTTTGAATACTCTTTCTCACACCCGTCTTTTATGTCTTCCTGATTAGTCTTTCACTCTGCGTTCTAACATCCACAATATTGCAGAGGAAAGCTTTAGAAAATGTTGACTTTATCACAGTATTATGCTATTTCAAATAATGTCTAGATTCTTTAGCATGCCACTCAATGGTGTCTCTGAAGTACCCTCCTCCATGTCTGAGTTCACACTGCCATTTTCCCACAAATCCTCTTCTCCAGCTCCACTAACATGCTTTGATGACCTTCAACCACCAGATGCTTCAGGAAATCATACCTTTTCCATCCTTGCCAGTCTCCGTGAAATATTCTTCTTCTGATCCCAGGAAGATAATCTTCTGAGTGTCTATAAATTTGTCATTGGAATAGACTCAGCCTCACATTCATTCCTCAGCCTGTGAGGTAAGAACATCAGACCACAGGATTTATTTTACACTAAAGTAGGTACAGCTGTAGGACTGAGTTCATGAGACTGCTGGAGCCTATTGCCTGGCACATGACCCAGCTGCTACCAGTGATAAACACATAGGAGAGGCACCGACTCAGAGATGACACTCTGCCTGGATCAGGTATCATCCTCAAGGACACAAAATACACTTGAAATTAAATGGCAACATTGTAATAAGTTTCGGCCGCAATAGCAAAACACCACAGACTGCTTAGCTTATAAACACCAGAGTCTTATTTTTCAGCATTTTAGAAGCTGGGAAGCCCAAGATCAAATCACTGGCAGATTCAGTGTCTGGTGAAGGCTTGCTTGCCAGTTTACAGACTGTCAGTCATCTCACTATGTCCTCGCTTAGCAGAGGGGGTTGAGGAGCTTCCTGGGGCCTCTCTTAGAAGGGCATTCATTTCACTCCTGAAGACTCCATATTCAAGGCCTAAGTGCTCCCCAAAATTTCACCCTCTCATGCCATCACATTGGTCATTAGGATTTCAACATATGAATTTGGGAGGTGTAGATACAAGCATTCAAACCATAACAACCGTAAGTTGTGTGATGTTCCCAATAGTTGGTGTGCATGTGTCCAGGAAACAAGGGGTGTAAGTAACAGTGGCCTCTTTCACCATGACTCCCGATACCCCACTTTCAGAATCGGTCCGTCCTGTTCTGGTAATCTGGATCCTGCAGGTTTTGCAGTCTTGTTTCCCAGAGGGGGCATGTTTCCCTCAGCAAAGTTCTCATCAAGCATATACAGGAGTCACTCTCCTGGCAGGAACCATTGTTCTGGCCATCAGGGGAGACAGCACTGCTCACTGCTGTTTCAAATTCAGCACCCAGGTGACCCACTTGCACCTTGCCCAGTTACTTCCTGGCTGGTAGTCAGGGACTCAGGCTGCTCAAGGATAGTGGTCTGAGTCATCCCACCAAACAATGCCCTGTGAGTAGGACAGGTGATAATGCAGTTAATGTTTGTCAGGAATGGATAAATGTAGAAATGCGAGGTGTATCAGATGAGGCCTGGAGTTCAGCTTCAATGTGGGAACAGTGGCTCATCCTTGTAATTTTCCTTAGACTTCCCTCAGGAAAATCCTATCAGATTCCTAATGGATCTGCTTCCAGTAGTGACAATAAAGCCCATGAATGGGAAAAGGGTGGATGGCAATGGATGCTGTGGTGTCCTGCCCACTTCCCTTCTTACATCACCTACACAGTGGAATGCTCATGTGACCTCACCTCTTGAGCAAATAGGTGACTGTCAGCTGTCAACTGTGCTCCTCTTCAGGGACTGACAGAACTTGAAGGGACTTCAAGGTTTTTGCTGAAGTGGGCTCCTTTCCCTACATTTTTATCTTTTCTGAGTGTTTGGGGAAGAGGGAGGCTGTATCCAAAGATGGACTGATGCAGGGATACATAAACCTAGCCTCCTGGGAAACAATTTCTTTGAGAAAGCACTTAAAAAAAAAAGGTGTAGGCAGGAATGGAGGTGAGTAGGCAGGCAGGAAGAGAGAGGCGGAAGAAGCACTTTAGTTTTAATTAATGGTTCATCTTGGTTATTCCAGGCGTTGAACCTGAGACCTGGGGCACCCAGGGTATACTAGACCGCTAGGCCACCAATGCACGTGAACTTGAGAAACCTCTTAAGGGCTATTCAACTCCCCCCACCCCCATTCTGCAGGAGATGAGCTTTTACTGTGATTATAACATACCTACCTCTTTCTCTCTGATCTTTCTTGATATACTCCCACATAGGCATAGCTTCTTAGAACACCCCAAATTCATTGCAGGCTCGTCTCCAAGTCCACTTCCCAAAAACCCTGGCTCATTTCAAATGCTCTGCCACCCTCTCTTTGCTTTAGGAACCCTACAATGGAGACAATTGGTGCCATTTAGACTCTCTACCCATTATGAGCAAAGAACCTGCGATTGCTTGATTCATCA